>CAJQZN010038210.1:13409-26720 GCA_907164685.1 Colias eurytheme | reverse complement strand
CACTCTGCTTTTAATGCAAATATTTCAAGACGAGAAAGTATTCATGTATATGTTTGTAAACAATCTTCAAGCCTCACGTCAGATGTCTCTCTTATAAAACATCAAATTATGCCACCTAAATCCTAGCAGAAGTGCCTGTTAGTCCCTCTAATACGACCCTCATTTGCTCGTGCATTTATTCCTAAAAGCTTAAACGACTGTGAAAAGCTGTCTGCCTATTATTAAGTGGCCAGAACCAACGTAAGCAGACCTCTCTGGTACATCTTTAGTCTTTACGAACATTGGCCATAATGGAGAAATTATTTAAAAAACCGTTTTGATTTTTTGAAAAACGTCCATACAGTGTTTAAAAAGTCGAATTCATATACAGGGTTGAGACGTTCGTTTCAAGGAAAGAATTAGAGTTAAAGTTGAAAGGCTTTCACAGTACACAGTGTTTGTTAAGATTGCGATCGTAAAGGTAAATAGTAAATACTGAAGTGGTAGATTCTTTAGCAACATATAGAGTAATTTTAAACTTTCCAAGAAAGTTTTGTTTAAAGACTTTCTCAAAAAATAAAATCTCTTTCGAGCTCACGTGAATTAAAAACTCGAGAGAAGCTTTCATCTTCCACGTTTCGTTTTAGATTCCGTGCACATGCAAGGCACCAATAAATTTATAAGATAAAGTACTGAAAGTTTTATATTATTCCTTCTACGACGTTTTATAAAAGTTCCCATGCGATATTTCAAGATGTCTTTAGGAATATGTTAATCAAGTGGCAATATATCGTTATTCGTTAGATTCGTGCGAGATAAAAGGAAGGGCGTCTCGGATGACCTCATACCTGCCTAGTGCTTAGTGCCTCGGATTGAGGTCAAATGCATACCTGTTTATAACTTGAAAAAGGGCAATTTGAGATTTATATCAAAGGTTAATTCATTATATTCATTCAGCGAAATAATTTGAACCGCGATTTTTCTTTTAAATTAGTTGGATGTTTTGTTATGTTATTCAAATTAGCTTATTATTTTTTATTTTCGGATGTGATCAGATAATGTTTTACGTCAAGATGTTCAAAGTACCTATGGATGAATAGAGATACCGTGTCTTATGTCGTGAATTTCCGTAAACTAAAGACTGTAAAAAACCAACAATAATATTGTACTTTTAAATGATCTCCATTTTGTAACACGTTCATAGGTTAAAATTGTTGATAATGATACACAACAATATTTTTACGAATAGAGTAGATATTATGTATATCTTCCTATTTGTACAAACGGCCTCTTTATGTATTGATTTATTGTTATTATTAAATGTTTTATAATCACATAAAACGAATAAATACATCTAACACAATACAGCATAGTAACAAAGTCAAAAGTCAAAGTTCAAAAGCAAATAGTAATGTGGTACAACGGCACACAAAAACTTGTATTGATAACCGTTGAGATTTATTGTGTAAAGAGATTTAGTTCTTATTTCAATGATATATGGGCTATAATCGTTTTTATCACAGTGTTAATTATTAGAAAATTGTTAATAGCTATGGGCCATTAATAAAATGTACATGAATAAAATATATAGTTGTTACAATTTTACGTTTTAATCGCAATTATTTGCAGGTTAATGTTTTTACTTTATAGAACCTCCTCCTCCATAAAAATAATTCAAAGCAAATAGAAAAATCTATAGAAAGAAAATATTTGCGAAAATGGTTAAGAAAATCTATTGATCAAGTTATTTATTCTGCTAACAAAGCTAGTATTCGGCTCGTTTAAAATAATCTTTTCTTATAAAGTATATGTGATGTAAGAAATGCCATAAATCATGAATTCAACATCCGTTGCAATATTTCTCCATCTAATTTCGGGTTCGATAACCGATAGACAAAACGCTGCCAAAGGTCGATCGGTAAACAGATGTAAAATACATTTAACCTTATCCACAATAAGACGAAAGTTCACAAATATAATATACTAGCTTTCCGCCTCCGGTTTCGTCCGCTTTGTCTAAAACCTAATAAATTATACCTATACTAAAACCTTCCTCTATCTATTAAAAAAAAACCGCATCGCAAAAAAAAAAACCGCAAAAAGCATACATAGGGACCTGAGACATAGGGACAGAAAAAGCGCTATACTATGTAGTGTATCGCCCATCGATCGATCGCCCTGGCTTCATCCGAGTTCATTCGCGATAAAAAAAATATACTTAGCCTGAGTTAGTTGGTAAAGATGTACAATGTACTATGTGGCTTGCGAAAAGTAAAAGAATATTTAAAATTGAAAGAGTAGTTAAGTTTATTCGTTACACACAAAACTACAAATCTTTCCATTCCAATATTTGTATACTTAAATGTGGATGTAGCTGAATTAAGAACATATTTTGTTCACGGTAAATAAATGCATGAATACATGTTCCTATACACAAATACATAACTGTGTAATATTTAAGGCAGAAATCTGCGTAGTAAACGCTTAGGTACAGGTGTACGCGCCTTGTACAAATGTTATAACGCTTCCGATAATTATATAAGCTCGTACAATTAGATGACTATCTATAAGAGCTAATTAGATTATTACTGTGAATTATAAAGGCTAAGACGTGAATTAAACGGGCTCCTTAAGTACACGTGGGGTTTTCTTCATGGTTATATGACATGAATAATATGCGAAAAATAAATCGAGAAGATGCATATTAAAGGGGATGGTTTTGGACATTAAATGATAAGTATATACCCAGTTTACAGATAGATTTATACATTGATAAATTAAAGCGGTATAAATATATACAAAATTAAGCCTTTGTTCCTCATTTTTCAAAACTTATCTACATGAAATCATTTTTAAGCCACAGTGTCGTCTGCTGCAATTTTCTTCATAATATATCTATATATATCTAATTCAATAGCTTAAAATTTTAGTCTCATTGCCTAGTAACATCAAATTTTACTTCCCAATAGGTATTTAATAGCAGAAGCATGTTATACCAATGGATGGTTTACAGGAAAGCACGCAATCGACTGCGGTTTGCCAAACCACCGAACGTAGCGTATCTAACGTTTAATTATGCACCGTATTGGATTATAACACGGCTGGTTTTCAATTGATTGGAAATGTAGATGCGTATTTGAAAACGAAGTTTGCAAATAGGTATCTAAAATCTTCATTTTTAGTTTTTGTATAGTGTGGCTCCAATTGGAGATGGAATTCAAAGGGACTGATAAGAATTATTAAGAACTTACCTTCAAATATAAATTATAAGAGAAATGCTTTTCAAATGTGTGGTACTTTAAGTCCAATATTGATTTCACAAAACAAAGTAATGGTGTACATATTGGGGTGAAATACGGTTCTCAAAAGCACGTGAAATTTGGGAATGATTAAAGGTACAAATATAGAGCTATTCACAGTTCTATTATAACTTCGTTTTTTTCGTCGGTGTTCTTATAAATAATTACTAGTACTATTAAAATTTATATATAAATTAATTTATATATATAAAATTTATTTTATTCTTATTCTTATTCTATAGCTTTCCTGTAAAGAAATCACTTCTTTTTGATATAAAAATAAATCAGAGTGTCAGAAAATTAAAGAGTCTTCAGTTTGGTTCTCGATGAAGACAAAGTATTATTCTCTTTATTCGTTGTAGGTACTCGAGTTTTCTCGTAAATAAAAGATCGATAAGTGAGACAGACGTAAAAGAAACCTTGAGTTTCTTCAGATTTTGCAATGTATTGTTAAACAATTTGATCATGTGATATCCACAGTCCAGACTTTTGTTGAGTCCATTTGTATATTCGACCTACAGCTTCTACAAATAAAAAGCATTTTTGTTTGAAAAGGTTGAAAAGTGCGCGTACATTTATGGAATAACATTGACCTCGAATTCTGGAACCTTCTGGAAATCTCGATTACCCCTATCAAATACCATAAACGCTTAGGGCTCATTTTACTTAAGGTTTCAGGTTTTTTTTATTAGATTAAGGCTGCAGTCTAGCAAAATTGCGTTTTCAACAAGTTATTTGACAATTTTTTCCCGGCTAATGAAATGATAAACTGAATTTTTTTTTCTTGTTTATCAATTAGTGTTATATACGCAATGCGCGTGAATTTTTTCACATTTATAAAGTTACTTTATGTTACCTTAATCAGGCCTTCAAGATAAGTCTCTTTTCCCCAAAGACATTTCGAGCTAAGTTTGTGCACTCACTACGTTGCAACCGATTACAATTTATACAATCTGATCAGCGCATTATTATCCTTATATAGTCGTTATTAAAAAGTGCTGAATACAATTTCCGAAAAACTTATGATTTTCCTAATTAGAAGGTTATAAATTCATTAAATTTCCCATTTTTTGCCTTACAAAATCTATTGATAAATACTGCTAAAAGTTATTTTTTCCATTAATTTATTCGAGTTGGTTGAAGACCAATGAGTATTAATCCTTTAAAAAAATGTTTTTTTGAATTTTGATAATTCTTTAAATATTAAAAAAATATTTAAAATAATTAGGAAAAATCCTAGCGAATTTCTTTAGTCGCGCTCCTTGGGCCGGAGCGTTCTGACGTGTGCTCTACGCTCGATTTTCCTTCATACCGAAGTGAAAGTTGCTCTACTTCATTAAATTTAATATTTTTGTTAATTGATTATTTTTATCTTAGTTTTGTGCAAATATTCGTATTTTTAAACATTTGATTTCGATATGGAAAATAAACGAAAAAAATACGCGTGTAACTACTAGAAAAAAAATTATCTTCGAACATAAAGTTAATGAAACCAAATAGATTGCAAAGGTGATTGGCAACAATTTCTTTATTTTACGGGGTGTCAGTAAAGGGATGTATATTTCTTTAAAACTAAAGTAAGCTCATAAATTTTCTTATAATATATATTTTTTTGAAGTTCCAAAAATGAATAAACATTTTTGGAACTTCATTTTCGTTTCGTTTGAGAAATACGAAATATAATATAAACTTGTGTTGAGAACTTGAACTTCCCAAGTTCATCCGGGGAAATCCCCATACGGGGAAAATGATTTGTTTACTCCAAAATTATATGCCGAGGTGTTTTAATTTTTTCTTCTAGTCATTTTCAACGTAGCGGCATGTTGTTTGATTATTAATTTTGTAACTTAAATACAGGATGTTGGTTTTATATTCTGATCTTACAGACGCGCTGACAAATTTAGTCCGCCATTTCTAGTTTAGTCCACCAACTCTAAGTACCAATATTAAAACGAATGGATTATCATCACATCATCAAAACTCAGATGTAATGGAAGATCACAATAACATAGAAAATTCAGTGGGTGATGAGAACTAAACAAACACAAGTAACAGAGACGCGAAGAATAAAAAAAGAGGACGAAAACGATAATTCGTTGATGCTTTCCCTTTTCGACGTATTGTTAGGGTACATCACCAATCTGCAAAAAACAAAACTGATGATTCCCAATTGCTGATTAAAAATGAAAAACAAATAATCGACAACAGTGGTGAAAATTCGCTGATCACAATGAAACATCCTTCAGTGGTAGCAGATTTACTCATTTAAAATGTATCGGTGAACAGCGTAAAGGAGAGGAGGACAGGAAAACATTATGAATGTGGATGGTGGATTGTATACAGGGTGTAATCGTTAAGTATGTGCAGGCGATTATGACGTTATTATTGCAGGTATCAAAAAACTTAAAACTGATATCGAAATTACTTTACCTAATGAGCAAAATGACAATAATAACTTTTTAAAAGTATAACGAGAAATATCTAAAAAATTTACTTTATACACTCCCATATCAAAAAGGGAAAATGGGACTAGTAGAAGTTAAATGTCTAATTCCGGCAAAAGACATGAATGCGGAAGATGCGGTTAAAAATAGAAAAAATAATATTTGAAATACAATGCAAAAAATAACACTTTTGAAATACAAATAAGCAGACTTCTGTTGACTTTCTGTCATTGCTGTTTGAACTGGAGTGAATCATTCGTTAAAAATAGAATATATAAAAAATTATGTAACGTTTAGGCAAAATAAAATGATGGACCATTATCAAGATTTTACATAAATTGCCTACTGTCAGAATTGATTGATTCGAGACTTCAGCATTCGATGCCCATCAAGGACCCATCCTATATCATTCAAGCGATTGAAAAAAAAAAGAGATAAATCCAGTGCAACCGATAAAGCATCAGAATGCTTGCAAAAGATTTATTAGGTTTATCAATATAAATCTATATATTATACATAATATAATAAATCTGTAGAAGACGCGAAGACTGACATCCGCGCGGACGGAGTCGCGGGCGGAAGCTAGTCAGAAATAAATATCTTTTGTTTTCATTTGCGTATTTTTCTATTTTATAATTTTTTAACACAAACATTACATTTTTTTATTATATACAAAATTTGTTTATCCGTTTTATTAGTTAAACTGAACAACTTTCACTAAGAAACTTAGGTCGAAAAAAATGTATAGAGTTATGCATTTTGTATGGAAAGCTTATTTTTTTTTTATATTTCGTCCAAATTTCTTTGTAAAAGTTGATCAGTTATATAAACATGAAGTTGAAGATATCAATAGAAAGTATTCGCAAATTTTGTGTACTGATAAAAAAAAATCACCCGGTGTAATTTTCACGAAAATTGTTTCAAATTGTCATTTTTGGTACTTATTACGAATATTAAATTATGCATACGAATGATTTAATTTTTAAAAATTAAGTGGAGCAACTTTCCCTTAGTACATTTGTATTATTTACATATAGGATGACAGGATGCATTTGTTTGCACTACTAGACCAAGCCCTTAAGCAACTTTGTTTTGATTACGTTTCAAATGTCTATAACATTGTTTCTGTATTTAATGTATAAAAACACTAGCTGCTCCGCGCGGTTTCACCCCCGTAGCTCCACTCCTGTTGGTCGTAGTGTGATGATATATAGCCTAAAAGCCTTCCTCTATAAATGAGCTATCTAACACAGAAAGAATTTTTCAAATCGGACCAGTAGTTCCCGAGATTAGCGCGTTCAAACAAACAAACAAACAAACTCTTCAGCTTTATAATATTAGTATAGATATGAGTTGTTTTTCATCTCTTTTCCACATACCTAATCAGTCCTTAGACAAGGTAATCATTTGCGTAAAACGCATAAAGATTTTAACGTTTTCATATTCATTTAAAGAACTTCAAGGGCGCGAATCTGCAAAACTGCTGTCATATTCATGTATTTTATAATAAATCCTTTATAAATTGACTCGACGAGTAAGCAATACCCGTAAAACCGCTAATCAAACTGTATTCCGCTCTTACTATCACGTCTTATATCGATTCGACGGTTGTTTATCGTTCTTATGTACCTACCGCGGTTGATGGTTACGTTTGTTGACATACAGCCAATAACCCTTTGCTTGGGGTTTGCTAAATATTTAGCCAAAAGCGATGACGTCACACGACTGTAGAGCTATAGAAATGTAATTGTTTTGATAGATGATGGAGAATGTAGATGTGAAGATGTGAAGATGATGGAGAATTTGTTATGTTATGGTCTTCTAAGAAATCCTATCTGTTGTACGAATGCCAGTGCCATTAAGTATACCATAAACAATCTAATGGCTTATAATATAGGGTTTACTCTCCTTTCAAACTGTATATTTGGAATAGCAAAGGACTTAAATCTCTACTAGTTTATGTAAGAGATGTCATCAGATAAAGCAATGTTACTGTCACAAGGGTTTTCCAGGAACACCTTTATAAAAACATGTTTCATAATCTGTTTATGACGAGGTGTAGGTTCGTTTATGACGCGTCGAATTACATGTTGACGGTATTCGCGTCACTAATCTTTTAATACGTTTTACATACAAATGTAAACGACAAGAAAGTGTTTGTATAAATAAATGTTTGTTGAAGTGAAACTTCTTTAGGCGCGTTGAGAGTAAAATTTCAGAGTCGCGTCATGACTCATGGCAATACCGTCACGTCAGCGACGATTTTGGTAATTTTAAATCTAGTCAATGAAGTTTCACTTCTGACACGTGTACTCGGCACACACGCTCTTTTTTTTATTCTATTCTCATAGCAAGAAAATATGTGTAGTGCTGACCGTTTTCAATTTCCAATCAATCTTTAGGAGCTCGATTTGTTGCCTGCCAGTGATGTAGCTGGCCATAAATTCAAACGTCCTTTCGACACAAAAGTTTTAGAATTAATTGGTAAATCGAACATTTATCAAGATTATATTCAAATGATATTCCAGTTATAATTAATTCCTAGAATATAGAACACCCACAGTGTTCTAGGAATTCATTTCGTTTCATTTAAGTAAATTATTTCTATTAATTCGGTCGCCCTTAAACAAAGGTGAAAGTAAACTAAATATAACGATTCAATAAAGCATCAAATATAACGTAACATTTTTTTTTTCTATGCGTCTTCAGAATTTGCGTGAAACCGTATGAATCCGTTAGTCTGATTATTATCATTTAGATAATAATCAGACAAATGCGGGTATTTCTCTATAAGTATCCAATATCAACTGACTCGTCTCTTTTGATAAGCATGAGAGAGTTAAATCTCGAGTAAGTGCCATTGATGATAACGATAGTTCTTTTTATATTCATATTTAAAAATATGTATGTAATCTTTGAAATAAAAGATAGGTACCTACATATTAATTATTTTTAAAGTTCTTAAAGATTAAGACAGTTCAGTTAAAACTAGTTTATATTTTACAGTAATTTTGAATAGATGTATTCTTCGCTTGAAAAAAGGCATCCATGCCGTTAATAATATTATTTCTATGAAAACAATTGTAATATATAAATTTGACAAAATTATTATAGTTGAGTTTTATATAGCTGAGTCGGGAAACAACTCAGGACTATACACAGTGCTTTCTTTAGAGCAGTTCAGGTGGTAGTTGAAATACGTCAGTAAAATACGTAAAAGCTATGATTTATTAAATCAAAACGGTTTTATGGATATCGACAGTTTAACTTCAATCATAAAAGTTTGTTTAACGCCAATTATTGAACGATTCAGGTTTCAACTTTATTCGAGATCATGAGCTCTATTTGTGTTATTTAACTTTCTCTTATTAATTAGTGTTTGCAATTAATATTCGGTCTGTACGTATGTAAATAAAACATCTACCTACGATAATTTTACGCATATAGCACCTCAGAAACAACCTCTTTTTTTGTCCCTTACCAATTGTTCAAGCAAGCTCATCTTAGCTACAGCCTACACCTATTTAAATAGCATCTTCACTGAAAGTTGAAACATAAAAAAACACTGCATAGGTAACATTATATCTCAAACTAGCGGTCCGCCCCGGCTTCGCCCGTGGTACATATTTCGCAATAAAAGGTAGCCTATGTTCTTTCTCAGGGTCTAAAGATTATCTGTGCCAAATTTCATCAAAATCGGTCCAGTAGTTTATGCGTGAAAACCATACATACATACATACAAACCTTTCCTCTTTATAATATTAGTATAGATAACATTAACGTTATAAATATCTGAAATAATATTTGGATACAACCTCCATCTTTATCTTTATAATCGTATTCCTAAAAGTGGAAAGGTGCACTTTCATTTCGTATAGAGTAATATTATAGATAGCAAAAAGTAAATTTAATGTCGTAGTGGAAGGATTCACAGTATGGTGCTCACAATTATCGGTTTATTAAACTGAGTTTGATTCTTTTGTAGAAAATATAGCGAAATTATTTTACAAGAAAGCGCGAGATTGAAACTTCATTTAATAACAGCTTCCATGCGGCAAAATATCAAAGTGCTACGCTGTGACATTGAACAAGTATTATAGTATTAAATCTTCGTGCATTTTTCTTGTAAAACGCCCGATTTATCAAGTAAATATTTATAAAATCCATAAACACACGTGCCCATAAAATCGATTGTCGTTAACCTACTTGATTAGCGAATTGGATCAACTATGGAGCTATAAATTACTGAGCATGTCACTCGTTAATTAATTACTTTTATGAATAACTAGCGGTTCGCCCGTGGTACATATTTACGTTTTCTCTACATAAGAACCATCCTCGTAATTCAAGGAATATAATAAAAAAAGAATTATCGAAATCGGTTCAGCCGTTCTCGAGTTATGCGCTTACCAACACATTTTGCGATTCATTTTTAAATTATAGATTCAAGGAATATAATAAAAAAAGAATTATCGAAATCGGTTCAGCCGTTCTCGAGTTATGCGCTTACCAACACATTTTGCGATTCATTTTTATATTATAGATCATACAGTTCAATGGATCTTACTCGATGTGAATTTTAATAGCATTACAATTAATGGCTTTTCATATGAATATTATATTGGTCTTCGCAAATTTTATTGATACACTGAATGAGAAAGATATTAATGCTTTATATATGATCTCTTTAGTACTAACGGTCTGGATATCTTTTGAGCTATTTTCGATTCATATTTGATCTGACTTTCCCATCTATAAAAAGACTGCGTGGGGTGGGAATTTTATTAAAGAAATATATGCAATTTATTTTCTTACCTAGTACCTACTCGAGTCTATTTAAAGATAATTCTAACTCACACAAGAAAAGGGTTTTGATTTCTAACATGATGCTTTTTATCGTTATTATTAGTACCTATTGTGTAACTTATGTTGTTATAATCAATGCATCCAAGATGTCGTAAGCTGTTAGCAATCAATATATCACTGCAAATATATAGCTCGTAAACAATATATATTTGAATGTAACATTATTTATAGTAATAGTTCTAAACTTGGCAGTGCTTATACTCCCCGTCGCGTTTGTCGGCAACATAGTAGATATTGCTTTGTACATGCGACCACAGATAATAAATACTAGATGGATCAATTGAAGGCATTAGACTAGATGTGTGTAAATAAGTACCTATGCATATGTTTGTATTGGTTTAATAGCATTGATTCTAAACGTGATTTTACTAACAGTGTACAATACCATGAAAATATTTTTGTATACAAGGTACGATGGGATTGTCATCGTCCTTTCGGACAAAAGTCCCTTAATAAAAAAAGATTAAAAAAAAAAAATGAAAATATTGTTTCATTACAATAATTGTGCTAAAGAATGGGTTGTATCTCCACCATAGAGAACTCGGTGCGCTATTACATCATGTAAGATTTTGTATTGCATTTACAATAATATACATATATGATTCCAAACTGTAATTATCTTCTTATACATTTAGCCATTTTATTAAAATCTCCCTGAATCATAATTCATAACTAAGTGCTTTGCGCCTACATTGACACGGTTGCCTTATCTAGTCCTGTTGAGTTCTGCGTTACGGACGCACCGTGAAACAGTTTATGTAATAATTCAAGTGCACTACGTCATAATCTTTCTCTTCACTTTTTAGTGAGCACGTTTGTAAATAGGGTTTGTTTAATATCGACGTATTCAATGTTACAAAGTATTAGGCATGTCCAGACACAATTTATTTAATAGTTTCATTTTGTAGTTCTTTCAACCGATTTCAAAGTAAGAGAAGGTGCTCAATTCGACTGTATTTTTTTTAAACATTTTGTTTGTTCAAAGTTATAGTGTAATGCATATCTTAAATTGATTTCTATTTAAGATATGCATTATGCATACAAATGTTCATTGTTGTCGTGTTTAAGAAATGAGTAACTATAGAATTGTATCTTGTCTCTATGTAGATACATTATATTTTGTTAAACAACTCATTTAAAAAAAAATATTTGAGTTAATTATTGCAAGATATAGGTACCAACAAGTACTTATTCAAAATATAATACGATAATTAAGTACGATTCTTGAAAGCTGTTATAAAAAGTTATAAAACCGTTGTAAAATGTTTTCCATTTCGATTTTAATCTCAATTAATGAACTCAGCAACTACTGTAAAGTTAGGCCTCAGGGTATTATTAAAATTTAATTACGTTTAGTTCTTTGAGAGACTATAATAGCAAGAATTTTCTAGATGAAGTGTCGCTATTAGTGAAATTTACTTGTGCGTTCTAGAAAGTGAAAGGTTGATTGTAGAAATTATAAGGTTACTTTTGTAATGATGATTTACTTAAATTTTCTTATTGAAGTGAAACTTCTTTAGCCGTGTTTTCAATCTTGCAAAAGAAGTTTCACTTCTGACACACGCCCTTTTTTTCCGCAATCACTTATTACATTTTTTCGAAATTATTCTATTTCTCTATTTTTTACAAGTATTCAAAACAATTTAATAACAAGGTAACAAATCCCCTTATAATGAGTATATAATAAAACGGGAGAAAATATACATGTTTCTCAAAAAATACGTTCAGAATGAATAAAGCAATGTATTTTCGGCTAGAGACCAATTATGGCGGCCGGCAATGGAAAGTCTTTTAGTATTCAAGTGGTGTACACGCATAGAGGTCGTAATATTTTGTTGTGTTGTATGAATATTTAGATTTATGAACAATTAAATATATGGCACTTGAGTCTGTTTACAATTGTTAGAAAAGCGCGTACCTACTTATAAAAATAGCTGACGAGATAATGCCTGGGTAAATTGTATGCCAATCTAGACATAAGCAGACCAAAAAATGAAACAACCTGTTCTAACTCAATAAATGTTACTGCTATATCAGTTAATAGATACATATGGTTTTTGGTTTATTTGAAATTATTATTACATATATTGTACTAATAAAAATATCTCTCTCCTGGCAGTTATTCAAGTTTCGCACAATTTGTGAATCTCTGTGAAATAATATGATTTTCTGCTCTCGACATTTAAGAGTTCGCTCTTATCGTTCGTGCCGTTTGTAATTTCTCATTATAAGACATGCTCAAATAAATTGAGACGCGACATTTTTAAAAATACTACAAACACGTTTTTAAAGATATCATGTAGACGTAATAAGAGTACAAAAACCTAACAACCTTGACATTATTGTTTCGTGTTTATTTTTCAGTATATACATAACATTCTCAATTATACTTTTATTTGCAGGTAACAAAGAATGGAACCCATGGAATTAAAGTGACAACTATGTCAGTGGCAAGGCACCAATAGGCATGGATACGTTGCACGTTAGCCATGGTCACAGCAAGGGGTCGAGCAGGAGCCAGTCGCCGTCCACCGCGGAGCTGTCCAGGGACCCGGCGGTCACGGACGACGCCGTGATACGGTCGCGGGTGCAGTCTCCCACCGTGCATCATGTCAGCGTGAGTATCTGTGACGTCACAGCGGATAATAACACGGTTATGTTGCAAGTCAAACTATATAGACTACAAGCCCGCATAGGACAAAAATTTGGGTCAAATGAACCAC
>CAJQZN010038210.1:0-13009 GCA_907164685.1 Colias eurytheme | reverse complement strand
TCATTTGACCCATATTTTTGTCCTATGCGGGCTTGTAGTCTAATAGGAACAATTGGCAAGTCGTGGATAAATTGCAAGTCAAAAAAAATTCAAACCTTCTAATGTATCCTATTCTTCTTTATTTATAATATATAATATGTAGATAATTATGGAAACTATTATTGATATTAAAATTCAGTCGGTTTTGGGTAATGTGAGTGACTACAGTGACCGTAAATCGTGGATATACCACAAGTCAATTGTGATCATATCAAAAGTTGAAAATAATTATATATTAATCCTGTAAGAATTGATGACGATAATACATTCAGTTTTTTTTTTTTTTTTTTTTGTCTGGTGTCTCTCAATGTTAGCCAGAAGGGCTTCTACATTTTAACGCGGACGCGGGGGTGAACTGAAGGTTCACCCTGGTAGCGACATGCACAAGGGCGTCCCCCCTTGACGGGGACCACGAACCTCGGCTTGAGCTGTCGCTTGAGTGGAGGAGGCCAGAAGGGCCCTAATCGGACGGGGGTGTACATTCAGTTATGGTTACAAACGTCAGCTATTAGCATAGTAAGAAGTCAAGCGCAAGGTAGCAATGTCAGTATGAGTAATAACAATTATGTTGGTACTCGTAAGAATGGACAAGTTGCACGTTCATGATAAATTGAGATAACGAGCCAGTCAGTACTTTATACGCATCATATAAAATACATTATATTTTAAGTTTTTTTATATAAATAAACAAGTTCAAAGTCCAGAAGCGAGAGACGACCCAAAAACGCATGTCAAATCATTAGTTTAGTAGTACAATGGTTTATTTACGAAATTTTATCTGCCATTCAACTAAATGTATTATCTTATCACACGCAACCGAAAAGCTGTTCTCAATGTTTTGTGTCTGAACAATCATTAGATCAACATGGACCGAACTCTTCAGTTAAAAAAATAGCTTTTTGTTTTAGTTCCTTTTTTTAAATGTATCGTTTCTCAAATGTATACATCGGAATGTGTAGTGTCAGAATCTTTGGTTATGTGGTACGTTTTGCTAATTAAGTGTTCGTTGCAGGATACGTCACGTCACGGCGAGCCTCGGTCGCACCACGTCAAGTCGCACTCCAGGGATCTTGGCAATAGTCCTCTGTCCGCGAATACTACGGGCAATTCGTCTAGAGAGTAAGTGATTAATGTTATATACTATTTAGAGATGTTTGGTATTATTTTATGCGAAGGTAATAAAGAGCTTAGGAGGAACAATGCTATGAGCTTTCAGCAACGGATCGTTATAACTTATAATTATCAACCAATGTTTTCCAAACTACAGGCCTATGTAATCGTATGAAGTCCATTCAGTAAAAAACTTATTGCTCTAAGATCTCACTTTATCTAGTCACATTTAAATAAAAAATATCACCCTTTTTGTATTAAAACGATTGATTTAACCCTTGTCTTATTATGTATAATACTATTTTATATTGTGTACCTACTATACTTTAAAAGCAATATTATAAAATATAAATGTACCTAGTATTTCATATACGAATATTAATATAAAATATCTATAAATAAATATTTAATTTAAAACTAAAACCATATTTTGTATACGATACTAGCTCGTGCTTTACCGACAACCCACGGCTACTAAATTTGAAATAGTTGTTGTCATATTTGAAACGGCACAAAGTAAATTGCATTAGTTTGCTTCCATGAGTTAAATATCAAACGGATACATGACCCCTTGACTTTTACTGCTATTTCGGAGCACTTTAGTCTCGTATAGTTTTAATTGGAGACTCGAAAACTTCAGGAAATTGAATCCTAACTAATATAACCTTTGGTATGTGAATGCCAAATGCAGATTTGTGAGTTTGGTCCTTAAGTTTTGTTTGTTGCTTGGAATTGTATTTGTTTTAGGTGGTTGAGTTTGATTTTAGGTCGTGTGTAACTTGTAAGGATTTGTAATGTAAGGTTGATAATGGCCTGTAAAGGTGAAATGGTGCAAGATCTTTGCTATCGCCCATTTGGTGATAATTTAGTAGAAAGTATTTTTAACGATTTGTATTCGCATTCTACAGATTTTTTTCTTGAATTATATAATGTAATTAAAAAAGTCAAATTAAAGTATGCCGAAAAAAGCTTCATTAAAGATTTTTGTGCGATTTAATTAGCGAGCTTTTTTTGTCCATTTTAATATAATTATTAATTTGCTTTATTGTGAAGACCTTTGTGCTCTTCGAAGAAAGAGTTTATTTGGCAAAACTTTTTTGCTCAAAACTCTACATTTAAATAAATATTCTAATCCGTGCTCATCAAAAAATTTCAGTTTAGAAGACTCGCCGCAAAAGAAGGCCATTGCGAACGTTCTAGGCGGCGACTACGTCACAGCCGTGTACAGTCCTAACGTGTCCTATGGGCTGTCTGCGGACGAATACGGGTCTCCGGCTTATAGAGGTGAGATATTATATATTTAGGTTTATTTTTTAAATTGTCACATACATACATACAAACGAATTTTATCGGCCATTTATTTAGCTTGCAATATAATTAGGTATCGTGTGTATAAAAGCGATAAGGTCGCCCTTAGTACTTTATCTCTTCTCTCTTACTGTGTATTTAGTATTTACATATAATACGTTAAATGGTATGGTAGGCACAATAAATAATTTTCAGGAAACAACTTTTATTTTATAAAAAAGCAACCTTAACTTTTTCCTAGATATCATTTCAAGGCAATCAGTCCAGTGTTTTTAAAAATGTAGAACATTTTCTCTGCGTTTACACATTCTCACGGGAAATTCCGAGTGTTCCAAGTAATTAACATCGGACTGAGTCAAGTTTAAAGTAAAATAATTACATGTTTCAGAGGTTTACTGCTGTTTTTACCCATAAAAATAAAATATATCATATCCTTCTTGCTATAGAAAGATAGAGTTGCATATTCGGTTATTAAATAAAAAGTTCACTTTTTTACATGACCTTTACTTAAATGAAAATGTTATTATTTTGATTCTTTGGCCATAACATTTCTTTCAAACCATATTATCATAATAGTTCTATCAGAGTTCCGATCTATAGAAATAAAACGACCATCAATGTATAAATAATGCGACATCATTACTTCTAATAAATAAATTCTACCGTATAAGAGCATATTAATATTTATGACTTATACAATTTTAATGATAACGTGTTATATTCGACGGTCATATAAATTATTCATTTAAAAACATGATGCGTACCGTATTTGGTCCATACTTGGTATAATTTTTAATAATTATTTAAATGTGTATGCCGATTCGGAATATTGATTCAATTATATGGTTTGAATAAATGTTTATGTTACTTGGAAAATAATGTTTCTTCTTTATTTTCAATGCAATGGAGCAACTGTGTAGCGTATTTTTTCATATACATAGTTAATTTGAAAGATGGCATGTGAGTTGTGACGGAGTTGATTTTTAATTATTATTTTTTTTGACTAAGGTTTATGTCATTTCAGGTCAAGATGGAGACTACTTAAATCAAGGATGTGAGTAATATTTATACGTAGAATATTTATGATTTGAATAATAAATAAATCTTATCTTTATTATAAAATTTCTGTTATATTGCATAAAAGTAGAATATATTTCTCTTCTCGTAAGAAATATACAAAATAACCTCGTGGATTTACTCACAAATCGCATAATTTTGAAGCGAAACATCATTAGGCGCGTTGAGAATATAAATTCAAGATCGCGTCATGGCAATACCGTCACGTCATGAAGAGGCGACGATATTGGTATATTTTAATCATGCCAAAAAAGTTTCACTTTTCACACGTGTGCTCGCGCACACACAACTCTTTTTTAGTGTCGAAAAATATCCTAACAACTATTTTTTAAGAGATTTTTTAAGACCAGTTAAAAATCACCCTATAAATAACAATAAAATTATATTTTTCAGCGGAAGACAGCGAAGGCAGCGGTAACGTGACGTCAGCGAAAGCGCTCGCCGCGATCGCGCATCTCAACAGCAAGATCGAACGGACCAAGGACTTGATACGGCTCGAACAGACTATACGGGATGGTGAGATTTTGCTTATGCGAATTTTATTTTATTTTTTTATTTTATTTTCTTTATTTAAGGATCACAAAAGGTCGTTACATGTGTACTTAGGCCATGGGCGTAGCTAGCCATGGGCACAGGGTGGGGCAAAAAAAAAACCGGCCAAGTGCGAGTCGGAGTCGCGCACCGAGGGCTCCGAACAAACCTACTTTTTATTATGTTGTAACTCTAAAATGTATGTTTTAGCAATTTTTCCTTTATCTGTGCTAGGTATATAAGACATTGCTTTTAACCAAATTTCAAGACTCTGTGTTCACGGGAAGTAGGTACAATGTAGGTTTGGATTCCCTTGCGAATGTCGAAATTTGCGATAATTTGCAGCATAAAATGGCTCTTTTGATTGCGTTGTTGCGTTGTTGATTTTTTCACAGCTTTAAGAGATCGTAAACTTGAGTATTCGATATAAATTTCAGCTTGATAACTCTACGCGTTCCTGAGAAAAAGTGTGTTGACAGACAAACCGACAGGCAGACTTTGTTGTGCGTCTGTCTGTCTAAAAATACCTTTTTTTCAAGAACACGTGGCGGTATCAAGCTGAAATAATAATGAATAAATCAAAACAAACAAAAGATACCTACAGCCGTTAATGTTGCAAATTTCATACCTATATTATATAGTTTATCTGTCTAATACAATAATATGATTCCTTTTTACCATAAAATATAGGTCTATGTAAATAGAAAAATAAACCATTTTAAATAACTCAGTAAATAAAGCAAAACCTTGCACTTCCGATTTCATGTTTGTTTTAGGTTAATGGTCACTTATTGACCATAAAAACACAAAATGCAGACAGATCCAGGTGGAGCTTTGCTCGCAATCTTATAGTTTTTGACCGATATCTCGAAAACTATCCACTTTAGGGCAAAAGTTGCTAAGACTTTTTTGTAGAAAGTAAAATTTCGCATATTTTATACCATGTAATTTTTTTTGTAAAACTTACTATTTACGGTTTATGGCCTATTTGATGAACCGGTTGATCGTTAAAATATTGGATTAATGAATAAAATGCATGTATGTACATAGTTTTTAGGTCACTTTATTCTCTACAAGTTTTGTTTGAATTTTTTTTTTCTAGTGCCCATATTTTTTGAGTTGTTCTACGTATAATGTAGAAATGCCGCCGCTCGGCGGGTGTCGTGGCAGGCCAAAAGTTTTTTTACGGATGTAATAAAAACGAAGAAGAAATTTCCAATGCAAGTGGATTTTTATAATTTTTAATAAGTACATTTTTTTTAATATTTTCCTTTATTTTATTCTTGCATTCGAATATAAAATAACTACTCAATATTATTTAGTTGTACGAAATATATACGAAACATACATACGTTAAACGTTAAATAACTCAAAAAGAAAAGAAAAAAAAGTTTCACATAAAGTAATCTTAATAAATGGATAATGCATAATATGTATAATATATTAATTTCTATGCATTTCATTGATTAATCCAATATTTAAAGAGTTACATGCCAAAGATTTAAACCGGCTCATTAAATAGGCCATAAATCGTAAACGGAATGTTTCACAAAAAGTTTACAAGGTATAAAAGATGTAAAATTTTAAGTACTACCTACAAAAAAATCCCAAAATTTTTTGCCTTAAAATGGATAGTTTCCGAGATATCGGCCAAAAACTTTTATGTAAGATTGCGAGCCTCATTTTGCATTTTGTGCTTTTATGGTCAGTAACTTATCCTAAAACAAAAGTGAAATTGGATGGGAAATTTAGTGCGAATTTGGCTAAATAAAAACAGCTTTGAATGGGGTAACAGTACTACACTACTTTTTCTGGCACCAAAAGTGGTTTAAATCATGTAACATAGAAGCGCGCAAGCTTTTTGTTTAGATCGCATTTTTTTTGTGTCGACTGACAACTTTCGAGTGAGAATTTTTTAACGGATATTAAGTTTTGTAGTCAGTACCTAGATAATTACGTTTTTTAGATTTGGTTAGGTACCTTCCAGGTCAGAGCCAGGGTGGGGCAAGTGCCCCACCCGGCCCCACCGTGGCTACGCCCATGACTTAGGCTAAATACAGTTTTTTATATATGAGATGGCGTATGCACAACCGGTTATATGTGACCACAGCTTATGTGGAAAAGCTAGATTTAAAAGCGATTTATTAATTAACATGTATCAATTTATAATGTTCGGCCGATTGTGTGGCAGTGTGGATTTTTGACAATCAATCATGCTAAAAGTATCGAACGGATTTTGATGAAACTTAGATTTTGATGAAACTTGATGGTAATGAATCATTATTTGCAAACCTTTTGTTTATTTTGATTTGTATGTTTTTTTATTAATTTATTTGCTTTTTATGTGTACACTATCTTCCCATATTTACAACTGTATATTTCATGCTTGGTACTGGTCGCTTGGAAGAAATTGCTGTTTAGCAATAAAGCCGCCAATTGCTTCTGATATCCGTGTATTGTAAAATTAAAAATTTGTGTGCAATAAAGAATATATAACTATAACTAACTAACTAAAATATCGCATAAACAATTTAATTGTTCGCGTTTGAAACCGCGCGCAACACGAATATTAAAATTTTCATAAGATCGCTGTAAATTGTCTCTCTTATAGGCGATAACACTAAAATCCACTATTCGAAGTTTATTTGATTGAAACGAAATAAATCAATAGTGAAATTGAAGAGACTAGTGAACTGTATATATGCATTATCGTTCTATTCAATATTGTGATGTTGCTTCTTACCGAAACCACCTAGCAGCAAATTGTACCAAAAATTATTTACCAAAACCTGTTTATAATTATAAAATTGTCACAATTTCAGATAACGTCAACGAATACCTCAAGCTAGCTGCAAACGCGGACAAACAACAATTGCAGCGAATTAAAGCAGTGTTCGAGAAGAAAAACCAGAAAAGCGCACTATGTATAGTACAGCTGCAGAAGAAACTGGAGGGATACAATAAGAGAATTAAGAATTGGGAGGTAATATATCCGCATATTTTTTAAGTCCTTTTTGATGCAAGAAAAAAAGACGGGTTGCACTCCGGGAGTGCCGGCAGAAGTGAAAATTTAATTATTAACGTTGAGCATGTTTGATATCCATCCGGCTTACGCTTTTTCGATCAGGTCACGTGTCCTGACGCGAGTTTAAGATTTTATACCCAACGCCGCTAAAGAAGTTTTCACTTCAAAAAGAGATAAACATAATATTTTAACGTGTTAAGTAATTTTAATCTACGAAGTAATTAACTTGGTGTTAACTATAATTTAGTTAAAATGATACGAAAATAATTTTTAAGTTTTAATTCTATATGTATATGAAAGAGCTAGATAACTTCGTCATGTATAAACGTGGTATTTTCTGTGTAGTTTTAGTTTTATCGGTTAAATTTTAAAGTTAAAATTCAAGTATAAATACATATTTGTTTTATAGCAACATGGCACAAGCGGACAGACGCACAGACAGCCGCGGGAGGTGTTACGGGATATGGGACAAGGTCTAAAGTAGGTATTGAATGCTATATCTTATATATAAAATTCTCGTGTCACAATGTTAGTCTGCATACTCCTCCGAAACGGGTGGACCGATTCTCATGAAATTTTCTGTGCATATCGGGTAAGTCTGAGAATCGGCCAACATCTATTTTTCATATGTACCACGGGCGAAGCCGGGGCGGGCCGCTAGTAATATTATGTATATTCATTCTAATCATCATTAATGTGTATTCTTCTATAATGCGCAGCTATCTAGGTATTTTAAATTAGGGATGGGCTAGTTTGTTTTACATAATTTTGGACAGCATTAGTTAAATCTTTGCTAGTTATTTCTCTTTGAAAATTTTTTTCATATAGTACTTCTAATATTGGGAAGAAACTCACCACTTAAGGAAATAAATTGGAGTTGGAGTAATAGTCTACTATATAAAAATAAGTCGGGATTTCCTTAAGGACGCTATAATTCCAGAATGCACGAACCGATTTCCACGGTTTTGCATTCGATGGAAAGGTCTCGGGCTCCGTGAGGTTTATAGCAAAGAAAAGGTGTCTCTGGTGGCGAAACGGAGTTTGCCCGGTTTGCTAGTAATTTATAAAAAATACAGTTAAAAAGTGAACATTCAATAGATGAATAGTGAGCTAACATTTGAAAAAAAAATTGGTTGTCTGTAAAGTTTACTGACAATAGTTGAACGTGACAACGTCTTAAGCTTCTTTGTCACTCGTTCCGCGCTCTGGCTTACACTTCAAGCCTTACATGGAACGCCTCAGAGCGAGGTAACGCCGCATGAGTCATGTTTTTTCGTGCGTGTAGCTATCAAATTATAAGACGTTGTCACGTCAAAAATAGACAAATTAATATATAAGTCGGCAACGCAACTACAGAAACCCCTGTAGATGAATATGGGCGGTGGACTCGCTTACGATCAGGCGCTCCACAAGCCCGTTTGCCCACTCTAATATAAAAAAAAGACTGGTTGCACTCCGGGAGTGCCGGCAGAAGTGAAAACTTGATTATTAACGTTCAGCATGTTTGATACTTTGGAATGGTATCCGGCTTACGCTTTTTCGATCAGGTCACGTGTCCTGACGCGAGTTTAAGATTTTATACCCAACGCCGCTAAAGAAGTTTTCACTTCAAAAATACAGTTAAAAAGTGAACATTCAATAGATGAATAGTGAGGTAACATTTGAAAAAAAAATAGATAAATAAATAGCAATAACCATGTCTTTGTCTACATAGTATTTTCTAATGTTTGATTTACGCAAGTATTATACATTTAGAAAATAAAGACTTTTTAACGTCTCCCCGTGACCACGCTAAAATCCGTTAAAAAGTATTTAATTTCTAAATAACCATGTGTATGTATTGTGTTAGGAACGTGGGCGGCAACATCCGCGACGGCATCACGGGCCTCGGCGGGAGCGTGATGGCGGCGCCGCGTGAGTTCGCGCATCTGTTCTCGCGCTCCAACCGCTTTGGATCCGCGGACAATATCGCGCATCTCGCCGGTGCGTGACGAAATATATTTATTTATTTATTTAGGTCATCAAACATTAGTCACAACCAAGAAGCTTATATATTTTTATCCCTTTCACACCCACTGCCAAGTTAGGTGTGAAAGGGATAAAAAACATACAGGCGTCATTCAAGGTCATATTTTCTTGTTACAAGTTAATGTTCATACTGAAATCTCCAGTGTATTAGATATAAGCTCGTCTGCGAATCCTAATATGTACAGTCGATTGCAGACACAAAGTATAATATAAATATTATATTGGTAGGCACAAAAGTATAATTTCGGGATCATAACAATACAGCCACGTCATGGAGTGAGGCGACGATTTTGGTATCTTTGCATCTTACCAAAGAAGTTTCACTTCTGATATAATCTTCCTCTGTTCCGAGCATGTGCCGGGCACACACGCTCTTTTTAATATGTATACGTAAATCCATGTTTTTTTTGGCCTCCGGCTGTGGAGTTTATAATTGGCGCAGTCGGTAGGATCTTCAAAAACGTGACATACATCTATCTAACGATCATACATCGCCGATCCACCAAATATGATAAAAAGCACGAATTTACTAATATAAAAATGTTTAATTCTATACAATATATCTTACACGATAGACGTGCTAATAATAGTAATCAATTACTATTATCAATTAATTACAACACACACAACAAACACTTCAAATAACATCGCGCTAAGGAATGCGCCAGCCTCGGCGATAGACGTTCCCGTGCGAACCATAGACTCAGCTTTGTACTAATTGTAATATTTTCGGGAATTGCAATGAAACAAACTGTTCGGTGCCACGCTTAATTTCAAAAAGGAAAGAGACAACAAAGGCGCGCGCACAGATAACAAACATTTCATCTACAGTCTATGCAAGTTACAAATACAGATTATACAGATTATGCATACCTCACACTAGTGTTCCGTTATGGTAGTACGCACGTACGAACAAACAAATATAAATACATAGGCGATGAAACAAAAAGTGGTTTTTTGTTTCATCGCAAAAAAAAAATTAAATAACGGTATTTATATGTACATAAATATACCCTACCCTACCCTACCCTACTTTTTATTATAAACCTTTTTTATTACTACCATATACTACTATACAAACAACTTTTAAACGCTCTCGTAAGCTTGCTAGACAAACATTCAAAAAGCAGAAAATTTGCTTGCCTTTCACGCTCGGCTTTTAATTATTAAAATATAGGATATTTATTATTTGTGCTGCGTATTTGTACCTTTAAACCGTTGTTTTCAAAAAAAAAATATGATACATGACACATGTTGGTAGTCATTGATATCATCCGTGTTTTAATATGTTATATATCATATATATTATGTATGCTAAAACTTCCATTTTGTCTCACAGAAAACACGGGTCCCTGTAAGTATATCATAGTGCTATTGAAAACATTCATATAGTAGCATTATGCTAATAAATAAATCATTATATTAAACTATGACGTCATATTATCTCACAAACTTTATTAACATTTTAACAAAAAATAACGTATTTAAGGAATCACCAATGCACTATTCTCACATGCATAGATTTTGTAGAATTTTTATAAAAAAAAAAATTATACATCTAGCGTTTTTAGTTTTGTAGCTGTTTATATTTAATACACCGTGCACATCAACTTAAAACATATAAAAATCGTTACTAACATGTAACAATAATTCGTTTCTGCATGCAAATAAAACACACAAAAAATATGCGTCATGTATTTCTATAAAATATCCGTTCCATAAAAGATATTTACATGTCACAAGTAGAAATTAGCACTTAATATTTACCTAAACAGAAACTTTTTAAATTTCTCACATATGCACAACATATGAGAATATTTTATTAACATAAATGTATGAATGTACATTGCAACATTAGGTTTTTATGTACAAGGTTAAATCGTTCAGTAATGGCAGATAAGCACTTGTCAACAAACGTCATAGATATTTCATATTAGATAGCATTTGTATGTCAGTACTCAGTTGCAAATGGAACTCACGTGACGACGGACGTGCGATGTTCTTAAAGAATTGCAAAAAATGTCGCAGGAAATGTAATAATATTGAATAGTACATAATGTAATTATAGTTTTGTTCTCGTATTTACATATTTATTATTTAATTAGTACACAAGGTTTCGTGGTACTCGTTTAAGTGATGTGATTGATATGTTCAGATAAGTGTATGAAGATTATTTGCACCGTTTTAGTTTTATTGTTTAGCGTAATGCACTACACGCAATTATTAACTGGTCTTCATAAAGTATCATATTAAAACTGCTTTTTCGGTTTATATGTTTATATACGCACAAACTATAGTAAAACTTAACTAACTGATCTCTAATAATAATCACTATATTCATATAAATATAGTTTATATACTGTGTTTCAATCGTTCATCACTTCTTAGTTAGCATTTCAAATTTCTTTGCTTATATTCTTGTCTCGTTCTTGCACACTAGCCCCCCAACATACGGAACTGAGAGGTAAATATATATTTCGTAATATGTTATCATATCTATTAGATTTTCTGGCAAATTATTTATTATTTCTTGCACTAACGCGTACATTTTAGCCTCTATAATCTATTATATTATTCTCTATAAATGGCTTTTATTTATTTTTCGTATGTCCATCAGCTAGCTTTTAAAGCTTATAGCATAAATACAAAAAAATCAAGCCTAGAAAAATATTCTGAAAATAAATTCAACGTAACTGACTATACATTTAACATAGGCTAATACAGGGTTGCATGTATTTTTTTTTGTTTACAAATTTAATATACCTAAATAAATATTTCATAAGAAATATGTTGAGTTTAGACTTACTAAAAAATAAAATGTCCCAGTTATAATAGTAGAAGATCTGAACCTAAATCGACATTCACCGGGGTAATTTTTAAAAATCATTTCCAGGATTTTTCCAGCACACCCATTTTAATACATTTTTAATAGACTAAATTTATTATAAAATAGTTTTCATTGTATTATCACCCCGGTGAAGTTCGATTAAGGTTCGAATCTTAAACTATAATTTAAAAAAAATATTTATATATTAAACAACGTAATTAGCCGCATGCAATAAATAAAAGATAATTTTGAATACTTTATGATAACTCTATTTTACATTTATATTTTTCTCTCCAATAATATTTTTATAAGTTTAAAAAATTATGAATACCTTCAGGCCTAGAACACATATACGTACAACTAAGTTATGTTTTAAAACATACCTTGCTACTTAAAACTTTTTCAATGTCATTGGCGAAGAGTACCAATGGTCTATTATACTCCATGTATCTATTATGCATTTTCTATAATGTTCTATTGTATATTGACGCTCAATTGGTTAAATTAATAGTTTTATTGGTAGCCTAGACTGTACATATATTAAAAGGTGCAGCTTAGTTATGTTGTTTCAAATGATATTGTATCGTTTGAGAGAAATGAATGGCACCGTCAAATCAAGTGACTAGGCTATTAATGAAGCAGCGTATATATATGAATGACCTTATAGTCCGGTCAATGTAGACAAAAACACAATTGCCGTCTTGTTAATATTGGTAAAATTGTTAGAAACATTTTTGACCTTTGACCTCTAGTAATTATTTTCCAAGTACCGCAATGATGGGATTGTATCTTTTACTGTATAATTGTTTTGTGTTTTCATCTTTTGTGTGTACAATAAAATTTTTTTATTATTATTATTATGACTTTACTCTTATTTTTGGGGCTAATTTGACCGGACTATAATACGCTACATTCGTAACTATTATACACGTGTGTTCTGGGCCTGAATGCGTTACAATAACGCTATAAACGCGTAACGCCCGCCATGTGGATGTTGAGTGTGTGTACAACGCGTAGCGAACGCGTCGTCGGAAGGGTCCCGCGCCAGTGAGGCGGGGGAGACC
>CAJQZN010038202.1:0-38744 GCA_907164685.1 Colias eurytheme | reverse complement strand
AAAAAATAGTAAAACTTCGTATCGATTTTATCTATAGGTGAATCATTAATAAAAAATGATTTTGCAATGTAATAATGACTTGCTACATTTTGGACGATAATACTAATTTCTATATTTTATTTATTTAATATTCAGTATTAGTAATGCCTATTAATAGATTTACAGGTTACCTAAACTCAACAGAAGAGTTGGTTAAGAATTTGTTAACACTTTCTACGAAAGTAAATTACGTGGGTTTAGATTTTTCTGAGGAAAATTAATTAATAAATACGCAAAAGGGTATTTTTGCATAACTTCCAAATGCCAGAATATTATATGATAATTGATATTGTATGTTGTAATAATGCTTTATTGCTTGAAATTAAATTTATCAAGTACCTATTGTAAGAATTGACTTACATTATAATATTGAGTTGTATGCTTCTCAATAAGTATTAGCCTGTTTTTTTAATTCCACTGAAAGCAATTGGATCATAATTCATAGACATTAATTATAGTATCGAAATTGAATTATAGCAATTTTTTTAACATTCAGTTATAGTGGCTAATTTCAATGAAAAAAAGCTCACTGCCACAGATTACTAAATCATTATTACGTAACAACTGTGCAGGAAATTTTATAATGAACAAGCAAATACAAGTGCACTTCCTAGTCAATCTACTTAATATTACCTGAATTAAATTCTGTTCTTTAAGCCAACTTCCTTTTTGTTGGCTCGTGCAATGGTCTAGCGAAATACACAATTCATAAACGATAAATTCAAAACTGAAATTCTAGATTCTCATAATTATTCACATAGTAATAGAACAAAAAGTAACATGAACACGTGACCGGGGCACGTGTGCTGGAAACATTTTTATGAATTCTCATTGTTTTGGCAAAGTCCGAGCGAATGGGAAGTCGTATAAATTATTAAGTGACTTAAGACTTTGTCGGACGCAGATTTTTTTCTTTTCAGCGGAGTTTCGTCACGAGTTTTTGGTTTATTGTATTTATGTTTAGATTTAAAGAGTATTGTTTTTCAATACAATACTTTGGTCAAGTTTGTATTGTACAGTTAAATAAGCTTGTTTTTTTCCAATAGATTTATAACTTTTCCGGATCTACACGTGGAGCTACGCTTCAGTACGAGACAAGAAAAAAAAAGTACCTAGTATATTATTGCATTTTTTTACCAAATACATACTACACTGTTCAATTTTAAATATAAAGTAAAGCTCTTACATTATCCTAAATATTCTTAATATTCATCAGAAAATAGTCTCCGTTAGGTTGTCTAAGTCAGTGAACTTAAATTTAGCGATGCGGGCTACACGTTCTTTCCGGGCTAAATAATAATATGTTAAACTTCTAAACCTGTAAATACATTAGATATTTTTCAAAATAGATTAATTTAAAATTCGATACCGCTTTCAGATATTTTTAGTTCGATTTTACAGTATAGGTAATATTGTATTAAGTATTCGGCGGTATTTCTACATTATAACTGTAGGAAAAATATTCTGATTTATACGATTTTGTCCCTGACATTGTCGACTGTTGGTCACAAGCTTGGATGAGAAGTTTTATTGGGCGTGGAATAAAAAATTAACCGAACTTGTATTATTGTGACCAATAAACTAAAGGCAAGGGATTATAAATAAATATCTACTTTATGAATCGGAATTAAAGTTTTTTGGATAACTATTGTACCTATATTAATTTCCGTGTAGGTACTTATACATGGGCTTTGACAGTCATTCTGCCAGACCTGAGGTTTGACCAGTCCAACCTACGAGCTTCGAGGTTTGTCTACTACACAATATATACTACCGAATAACATAATATCACGACATATTATTATAATATGAAACGAACTCTACCTATAATAAAAGATAAATACGTTCATATTATACTTGTTTACATATTACATAACTTATATAAATAGTGCAAAGTATAATGCGCAGTGCCAAAACATTAAAGTCCAAGAAAACATGATAGCTATATAATAACCATAGTACATACATTGTAGTAATAACATTTTGTTGCACAATACAAATAATCGTGTGTCGAAGTGTGCGCCAGCGCAATGTATAGGGCGGCCATGTTGATATTCCTTTTTTAAATTTATTTGAAGCGTAAAATGTAAATAAGCGTAACAGTTTTAGTTTACGGAAAATATTAAGAATGTAATAATTATTACTACTACTACAGTATGTACTATGGTTATTATATAGCTATCATGTTTTCCTGGACTTTGTTTTGGCACTGCGCATTATACTTTGCACTATTTATATAAGTTATGTAATATATTATGTAAACAAGTATATGATCGTGTTTATTTTTTTAACAATGTGAGGGCAAATAAATGATTATCTAGATGAAGTGACAATACTGTTGCAGCTGTTTAATTGAATAAATCGATTAAATTATTAAGATACGATTAATTTAAGTAAAAATTGTATGTCATATTCTCAAACTTTTATAATTGATTGCCAATTACAGCATAATCAGGATATAAAAAATCTACAAATCAAACTATGTTCATTTGAGACCACCTTTTTATTCACTTTAAAATAAAAAAAAAATTAAATGGGACATGTCCCATAAAATATAAAACCATGGTCCCAACAAGCACGTGCGCTGCACGTTGCTTTGTTTAACATCGTGAAAAATTCTCAATGGATTTTACGACAGAAACTTTTCAAGATTTACTATGAATTTATAGTGAAATGCATTCATGTATTGTTCAAGATAAATCGGTATTTATGTACATTTTAGCTTCCTTATTTGCTATACAACTTTTGAGTGTTAAAACAATAATTGTTATAATTCATAGCATTAAATGAAAGTCAATACAGATGTTTGTAAAGACAAAAATCCAAAAATATAAATATTTCCTCTTTATAATATTAGTTAAGAAATAATTATATACAGATATACTATATGGCTAAATAACAATAGCGTATACGGTATATATAACATAATAGTATAATAATACGCTTAAAATATTAAGGATGTTCAATACGGATTTCCATGTGACAGACTATTACTAGTATTACAATACTACAGTTATACATATTATTAAACACGTGTATTAAGTTTGTTCCGGTTTGGCCTAACGTTAAAATTGTTATTTTTTTTTATTGGGAATAGGGAAGCGCTTGACCACAATCTCGCCTGATGTAAAGCTGAGATGTGGTCTAAGATGGAACGCGCTTCCCTAGAAGGTACCTGCCCCCCTAGTCAGATGGCTTTCTGTTAGCGTAGCGTTCAATAGAAACAGCCTACGTCAATCTCATACATTCGTAGTCTATTCTATTGAACGCTACGCTAACAGAAAGCCACTTGACTAGTGTTCACTCTACGCTTGAAGACCCCCATATTGTACTCGTCGGGGAACACTAATTAACCCCTATTTTTACGACATTTAATCGGCCCACATTGTAATGGTATAATATCATATTTTCTCATTAGGATATTTATTTTCAGACGTTGAGATACGTAAATCATTAATTATAAGTAGGTAATTCTAGCGTTAATTGTCAATTTTGGTTTTGTAAAAACTTTCTATGTTAATCATAATATATGTATTTATCCTTTTTTGTATAAAATAATATCAATTAATTCCGGATTTGCAGCGTGATAGGTAGGTCAAACATAAACACATGCAGACATAAATGACAATATTGAATTGTAGCAATAAAGAACCATTTCTTATACGTATATATGTATTATCATTGTGGATTAGATATAGAAATATATTAATAAACGTATTGTGATTATATATACATACGATGTTATCGTTTAAATGTAAACAATAAAATCTCTGCCAATTTCCATACATCACATCTTATTAATTGTTACAGACACAATAAGTACCTATTTACATGGTTATTTAGCATTTATATTAAATGCATACGATAATATTATATAAATGTTACGATAAAAATTAAGTACTTTTGATAAAGTCTTCAAATCAAATCTAAAATAAAACTTTTATATTTTAAATCAGATAGAAGAGAAAGCCCTAAAAAGATTTAATTCCAACATTAATTTAATTTACCATCTATAACTTTCATATGCTTTTCCAAACAAATTTGCCAACACCTGTATAGTTAAGCGAGTAAGTATAGTTATATTAAATGGACTATTCTACCTGCATATTGTTTATTTGAATCTTTGCCATACAATGACACCTTAATAACTACGCAGATTTGAATACAATATATCATAAAATTTCCCAAATTCAGGGGATAAGTATATCCGAAACTTTCCCCATTTACATTTAGTACTAAATTGCACTTTTAAGACCACGTTACTCTCTTATTATCGTAAATGACTAACTTCTACAAGTTAATCTATCGGCTGCGCAAACGCATGTGCTATACTTCGGTTTCAGCACGTTGGTGTGAACGTGAGGTAACCACGTGGTATGGCATGTGCTTTCAGTTATTGCTGTTGACCTAGTCACAGTATACAGAACAAACGGTACGGAAACTACCAACAAAAGTTAGGGCTCACACAAACATGCGCATCGACGAGACTTGTAAGCGGGTTTCGCGGTGTTAGTACTTAGTAGCGAGTAGATTGCACGAAACGTTTTTGAACGGCCTACCTAACGGCCGCTGCGTACCGTATATTGCTTTATGACTAGCTGTGCCGCACGGTTTCACTTGCGGACGAACCCACATTAGCGAGTAAGTATAGCTTATATTATGTTATTCTCATACATAAGCTACATCACCGCCCACTTTTATCAAGAACCGTCCGTGGTTTTCCCCTGAAAGATTAACATACATCAAAACAATCTTACAAACTTTCGTGTTAATAATATTAGGATAGTAGGATTACGCGAAATGATAAGTTAAGAATTTACAAAGTAACAAAGCTTCAATGGTAGGTAAATATTTTATCGAAAAAGCTAAGTTGCGTTACTGTTTGTATTCTATTTACTGTGACCTATTGCTTAGTTCCTTATCTGTGCTGCGCTGGCGCATCTCCAAGGGTCAATAGTTTAATTCGTATTGGTATTGAGATGATTCTAGTGGCCAAGGTATGAAATATCTAATATGAGGTTGTGTGAATTTTAGTGTTTAGAAGGTATTTGAAAGGTTAGGTAAGTAAAAATAATTGTAGCAGTAATGCACAAAACAATAATCAATGAAGTTACATTAGAGTTTTTGTTTGTGATCGATGTTTTGTTATTATAATTAAAATAAAAGTTTGTTAATTTTTTTTATTCCGCAGGAACCATCTAACTAATACTTTGTAGTAGAATACCTAAAAAAATTGCAATAGGTAAATTAATTTCCACGTTGTGCCGTGACCAACTCATTCAATAATCTACAGATACTTTTTAAATAACAAAACAGATGAAAAGTACATTTCGTAATAAAATAATAACAAATAGCGCGGAAAATGTCTGCTCTTCTCCAAGGCAAGAGGAAAACTGCCGACCGCAGTAGAGGTCGCCCTCGCTGCTTCTCTACATCATAATGTATTTCCTGCTTGGAATTGTTTATTCCTTTTAATATATAATTATTTATTTGTTTTTTTTAGAGTTATTAAACTTTAGGGAGCGGAGCTTTGGCTTATTCTAAACTAGCTTTCCGCCCGCGGCTTCGCCCGCTTTGTCTAAAACATAATAAATTATAAACTTAAACCTTCCTCTTGAATCACTCTATCTATTAAAAAAAACCGCATCAAAATCCGTTGCGTAGTTTTAAAGATTTAAGCATACATAGGGACATAGGGACAGAGAAAGCGACTTTGTTTTATACTATGTAGTGATTATGGTTAGGAATTTTCCAAATCAAATAGTTCTTCCTTCTTACCACCTTAGTTCTTAATTTTTCTAATATTCATAAATTGTATTTAATACTTAAACATTCCATTTTTAATTATTAACAAGTAGGTTATTATATCCTTAATATAGTAAATTTACTTAAATACTAGCTTTCCGCCCGCGGCTCCGCCCGCGCAGTCAAAGAAAAATCCGCATAGTTCCCGTTCCCGTGGGATTTCCGGGATAAAACCTATCCTATGTGTTAATCCAAGTTACCCTCTATATGTGTGCTAAATTTCATTGTAACTGGTTCAGTAGTTTTTATGTGAAAGAGTAACAAACATCCATACATCCATACATCCATACAAACTTTCGCCTTTATAATAGTATTAAGATATCAATTATAGTTTACGAAGATGTGTAATTAATATTAATATTCACAAACAAAGTATATTTCGCTCGAGTTAAATAGTTGCCAGTTAGAAAAAACAATTAGCTAATAGGCCTCTAAATTAGCCATTAAAGATTACTATTCACATCACACAAGGAAGTATATGGACCTTGGATCAGAGGAAAAGTACATACTTACTAATAAATTACGAACTTAAAGACTATTATTTAACCTTAAGATATCTATTAACCGGTTCGGATATATGACAAAAGCCAGGATACTATTTTTTTAATACAACAGACAATTCAAATAGGATATTGCTTTTAAAACGTATTGACATTTTTCTTCTACGTCCTGATGATTCGCATAAAAACCATTAAGAAAACATAGAATTTATTCCAATGTTAAATGCCCGGTGTCTTAAATACATATATATATTTTTTTGTTTTTGTATTTAACAAAGTTTGTTTAAAAAAACACAAGTTTTGCACAAGGTTATGGTTTGGAACATCTCAAGAAGCGCCTTTTCAAGATGGCGCCAGTCTTAACACCGACGCCTCCAAAAACATTCAACAAGAAAATCGCACATGTAACAATTACAGCAACTTATAGGATAACAATATCACATAATTATAGTAATAATTATCACGTGAAGTGTCCATCTGATTCACGCACGTGCGCCGCGTCACGTTTGACTTCACTGAGCGAGACTAATTCGTACCATTGTCTAAGGTTAATATAATAAACTTATGTAACATAAATGTGAATTTTAAATGCCATTTTCAATTTTGAGTGTTTTTTTTTTTGGTTTGGGTAATTTGGTGTAGAATCCTGGTGTAATTTAACTTTAAAGTGGTTTCATTTACAAGAACGACGCAGTAGCTAAATACTCTATGAATCGGGAACTTTTTGAAAATGTTGGTTAAATGTGCTGCAAGAAGGCAAGCATTATAATTAATTATGCCTCTTTTGTTTTTTGTTGACTTAGTTTAGTTCATTGATTTAGAATTTTGTTTTTGTAGTGTCTACGGAGCTTTATGAAGAGGTACTATAATACCGTTTTCAACAAATTAAACAAGAGCAGGATAATTTTATGTTGTAACAACTCACTCAAGTGGAAGTAGATAAAATGGAACGGGACTTTAGAATAATATTACGTGTGCCTGTCTCTTCAGTACATTACAAATAGTGTTTTACATATAAAATAATAACAATAACAGATAAAAAATAATTATTTAGTCTATTAGTAATTTAATCAAAAGTAGCATATTATTTAATATCGTAAATATTTTTTATAATGTAATTATGTAGCGCAGTGTATGGAAATTTTATAAATCCGTTTTTCTGTCGTTTTTTTTTTGTATTGTTCTTAAGTATACGTGTATATGCTTAGTAGTTTGTGAAAATGATAATATGTTATTTTAGACTACATTATTTTGTTATTATGTGAAACTTAAAAATTATATCAGTTATGTAATAAAAATGTTTGATTTGAATTGCTTGAAATTTAATTTATAACGTAGGTACAATATTAATTTAAAAATTTGTAAATTCTAATTAATTCTTGTTTAAGGTGAACTCTGATTTTGAATTGTAAATGTGCATTTATGAATTTTGTTGATTAGCTAATTTTGAAATATTGCATATATTTTAGACCATTGTTAATTTGTTACTTACATTTAGCAGACCTAGGGCCATCCGGGTCAGATATTGCTATGTATAAAATATAATTGTATTCAAATTTTCCATTTTGGACTTTGCCAAAACCTAGTATATTGTTGTGTTGCGGAATTACCTTTTTTTAAACCGACTTATTTAAATATTGCAGGCTCCAATTTTTGTTTTAGTAATTTTAAGACAAACGATCATTTTTCAAGTCAATTTCCTTTAATGTCCTCGAACATTCCATGATGCATATTAAAGTAATATGTTACAATTCTTATCACTTAAATAATACCTATATTATGTTTAGGGCCGATTTTTCAATGCTTGGATAAAACTTATCCGTCCATTAAAGTATTACACGATAATATTAAAATGTCACGTAAGCTGTCAAATGCGGGCAATTAGAATACGTTTTTAAAATGGTAGTTCTATACATTATTCGACGAATAAGTTTTATCCAAGCATTGAAAAATCGGCCCTTAGACGAGTAAACGATTTTCCACAGCCACAAGACAGAACACGTGCCAACATTATCTATATTTTAGTTGCATTTCTAATCTGCACTTTATGGACATATTTATTATATCTATGCCATATCTATGCTAGTTCAGCAATTACGTGGAGGACAGTTACATAATATTTTCCCCTTAGTAAACAAATGTTTATCAGAACTAATTAATAATATACGATACCTACTTTAATGTGCGTTTTAAAATAAATTATAGGCGTGTTGACTCATTTTTTATTTTATTTTCCTGTTATATTATAAAGTAAGCCTATCGTTTGATACAATAAAACAATCATAATTTGTTTTATAATTACTATATCTTATAATATGATTTTAGTTTAAATAAATAGTTGTGAAAAGCTATTCTAGCGCGTTTAGTTTTTACTGAAATTACCTGTATTATTAGGCGTATTCACCTTTGCCATCGAATTTGTGTTGTGATTTTCAAAAATATGTAAATAGGAAAATTTTACTTTTTTGCTATTACACAAAAATGGGAAAATTTAGCTTTTTTGCTATTACAGATTCTCGAAAAAGATTTTGAATAACATTGAAGGTATATAAGAAGATTTAAATATCTTATTTTTTCTTACCTACCACACAGACAAACAATTACGTAACCAAGTTAAACTTTATAATAAATGCATAACTTTATAATTAAAGCAATTTATTTGTTTATTATGTTCATAATATAATTGGCTCATAGTATCTTTGTAATCGTCGTAATTGTGGTCACGTTTGTAAGTTCACATGTATTTTTCTCCAATCACGTGACCGCGACGACAATAATTTTCCTGTCAAGGACTCTGTAATCCTAGCGATGTTACGTAATGACGAATATTAAGGCTGATTACAGACTATGCGATTGTTGGGAATCTAATGATTAAAAAACATATTTTTTTGTGAAACAAGTCTTGTTTATAATAGCATAATAATTTTTTGGGTTGCAATAAAAATATAATTTTGGCATTGAAAAACACAACTGTTATTAAGTTACTTCATACACTGGTGTAATATAATAGTTCACAATATTCAAAATTAATAGATAAATCGAGCAACATAACATAACGTTAGTAGGTAATAAATAATAATCCATCTCAAGGTTCATGTCAATTAAAACCTTAAATCAAATCGAGTATTCATTTAAATAAGCCTTTTCTAATCTACTTACCTTAATAATCTTAAATAAATCATCCATCATCCTTCTCAACACAGCTTAACATCCACAACAAATCGCACTGTAGTTCAACCAATCGCTCAACAAATCCGTCAACAATTCGGTCAACTAATTGCGAGGCGTATAAACGGTATTAATCGTTAGTCGTTACATAATAGTAATACGCACGCGGCTGTTAGACTGCTCACGTTTTTGTTGCGTCATCGGGACCTGCCATACAAGGTCAAATATATTGTTGTCTATGTTTTTTGCATTTGTATGCAATAACAATGAATTTATTCGCTAAATAAGCGCAAAAAGTGAGACAAAAAGGGTTTAAATTAAGTCATTTCTTAGGAATTCGAGTGTATTTTTTTCTAGACGCATAATTATACCAACTTAATATGTACAATGTTTTGTTTTGTGTACCTACAGTAATATTATAACAATACAATAACTTTTTTCTATGTTCTATGTATGCCAATGTGTAACTGGTTTTAATTTATTTTTTAAGACTGTTAGTAGTTACATGCTCGATGAATAATTTTTGGGGCCACAATATTCTCAAGATTTTCAATAATTCTAATCCAAAACATAAGTTTATAAGTTACATATATATAATTTAGTCAATAGTCATAGATAAATAGAGCAATCTTGGGAGGCATCATATACTTTAGAATAATTAATATTTATAAAATACTAGCGGTCCGCCCCGGCTTCGCCCGTGGTACATGTTTACGTTTCCTCTACATAAGAACCATCCTCGTACTTCAAGGAATATAATAAAAAAAGAATTATCGAAATCGGTTCAGCCGTTCTCGAGTTATGCGCTTACCAACACATTTTGCGATTCATTTTTATATATAAGAAGAAGAAGATATACCAATTCTATGTTTCCGAAAACAAATTTAATTTGCTTTGCCATAAGTGTTGTTTAAATAAAATAAATAGACCACAAGCCCATTTTGTCATTTCAGGTGAAAATTATGTTGTAAATATACCTATGTGTTATGTAATTCAATTTCACGTGTTTGTGGCAGTAAAATTTATACACGTGTTTCTAATTGTTTAAAATTTTAAATTCAATTTTATATTTGTATTCAACTGTTTTATAAAGATTTTGAAGTGAAACTTCTTTGTCATGGAGTAAGGCGACGATTTTGGTAAAGTCCATTTCAAGAAAGAAGTCCCGCGCACAATTATGGAACTAAAATAACAGATTGGGAGATCGGCCAATACATTACATAATTTATGTATCAATTTTTTATCTAAATATTCTATTATAAACTACTACGTTTATAAAATGAAATTAAATGAACGATACATAATTTCCCCACAGATTTCCCCACATTTAACCCTGCCAACATTATTACGCGCGCATACAGCACTGCGTCTGCGGGACTTCTTTCTTCAAATGGACTCTATCTTTGAATCTTGCCAAAGAAGTTTCACTTCTGTCACGTGTGCTCGGCACACACGCTCTTTTTCAGAAACAATATCATTTAATCGGTATTATTTATTATCTTCTTATATATAAAAATGAATCGCAAAATGTGTTGGTAAGCGCATAACTCGAGAACGGCTGAACCGATTTCGATAATTCTTTTTTTATTATATTCCTTGAAGTACGAGGATGGTTATTATGTAGAGAAAACATAAACATGTACCACGGGCGAAGCCGGGGCGGACCGCTAGTTATTTATAAAATCGCCTTAAAAATCTCGCAGAGAAATTTAGTTATAGACGAATAATTACGGTCATTTATGTGTCGTATTACTTATTACTGGATTATCATAATAAAATGATCTGGAAGAAACAATGTTATTACTTTTACTGCTTCTCCTTGACCTGCTTGATCCTACAAGTGGCCTATGTGCTAATCTGGGTTAAAATATATTTTTGTACAAATCTCATACAGATACCATACTTTAGCAGAGTATTAAAAACATGCATTCAATGTTACCCTGGAACTTGGACGCTTTAAATTAAATTAAATTTTTAATCCTACTAGGATTAAAAATTTAATAGCTATTTTCTGGCTTTGAGGCTTAAAATATACCTAGGATGAGTATTTTAAAATTACTTTCTTTCCGTCCGCGGCTTTGTAGCCCTCGAAGCAAAAAAAAAAACAGTATAGTTCCAATTTCCGTGCGATTTCCGAGATAAAACCTATCCTCTATTATTTCTCAAGTCTCAAGTTATCTCTGTAAGAATCAAATTTCATCCAAATTGGTTCAGTGGTTGAGGCATGAAGAAGAGACAGCTGGACAAAGTTACTTTCGCCTTTGGGGCATTTCACGCGAAGCGGACACAGATTTCAGGGTCAGGTTTCAGATTTCGGTTATATTTTAATATGTTACAGTTGTATATATCCTCGGTATGTATACGAAAAATATTTGCATTTAGAAGCTTAGTTTTCAAAATACAGGTCTTTGAAGATGTCAGTAAGAGCGAAGTATGGGGGACTTTGAATGTAATTATCAGTTCAAGAAAAGTAATTTTTAAATAAATTGATGACTGAATAATATACCCCATTAAATAATCTTTTTATCCTCATATTTCGAATTTCGAATTTATATTTAAATTCCTTAGAAAAATAAAAAAATATTTTTCTTTGTCATTTTTTACAAACTTTGCGTATTTTTAAATGTTTTTAAGATCATTAAATAAATGGTTTATATTATGTTTAAACTTCATGCAAAGTTCTAGAGTGGTCATCGGAGTACTTTAGAATCTACATGTATTATAATGGCGAAGCGCGGCAATATCCCCATACTAGCGCCTAGCGCGACGCACCTCAATATTCATACAAACGGGGACAAAAAATAAATTCAAGAAAGTTGAATTAAATGAGGTGTCAACAGATAGGTCTTTAAAAATTGATTGTAAGTTTATGAATAAGTTTTATGCTAAAATAAATAATTGACGAGATATACGTATTCAAAGTCGTAAAAATGTCATATTACTTTACTGAATATTTTTTTTTTAAGAAAACAAAAGTAATATTTTCTTGCTTGTTATTTACCACTATAAAACCTTATTAAAACCTGAAACGGTGTTATTTACTAACGATAATGAAATAAATACTAGGCGCTAGTATGGGGATATTGCCGCGCTTCGCCATTATAATACATGTAGCTTCTAAACTACTGCGATGACCACTCTACAACTTTCCAAGAAGTTTAAACATAATATAAGCCATTTATTTAATGATCTTAAAAACATTTAAAAATACGCAAAGTTTGTATAAAATGACAAAGAAAAATATTTTTTTATTTTTCTAAGGAATTTAAATATAAATTCGAAATTCGAAATATGAGGATAAAAAGATTATTTAATGGGGTATATTATTCAGTCATCAATTTATTTAAAAATTACTTTTCTTGAACTGATAATTACATTCAAAGTCCCCCATACTTCGCTCTTACTGACATCTTCAAAGACCTGTATTTTGAAAACTAAGCTTCTAAATGCAAAAATTTTTCGTATACATACCGAGGATATATACAACTGTAACATATTAAAATATAACCGAAATCTGAAACCTGACCCTGAAATCTGTGTCCGCTTCGCGTGAAATGCCCCCTTTATAATATTACTAGCTTTCAAATTTTATCCAAATCGGTCTAGTGGTTGAGGCGTGAAGAAGAGACAGATAGACAAAGTTCCTTTCGCATTTTTAATATTAATTTAGTGCAGAATAGAGTGTTTGTTTGTTCATAACTCATAAAGAACATCACTAATGACCGTTCTCGCAATCCTAGCGTAATATCACAAGGTTGATTTGACGAAATGTCTTGTAACTAACATTTGCTTTGATATTATCTACTTTTCAGTTCACTCCACACAATTATTACCGTCGCCGCACACGAGCCACAGGCCACAGCCACAAACGCCGCCACGAGAAGCTAGAAGCGTGTAGCGTGTGGCCGCCACAGCCTCACAGGCATCAAGTATCAACCGTGTGCGGCGAGTCCATATAAAATGTATATGAAAAGTGCAGGAAATATGCCGGTGGCGGCGTTTTGTGGCCGGTTGCCGGTGGGCCGTGTGCGGTAGTCCTTAGCCCCTTACCGCATACAAAGCCATATATGGACGACGAAGTTCATGAATTTTTTATAGGCTAACTATAAACAATATCTAAAAAAACTACCTTACATCTTAAACAGCATTTCATCGAGAACTGGAATATAATTAATTTATACAGTGTAAATATTATCCATCAGATATATTATAGATTTAGTCTAGCGCGTGCGACGGTTTGGGTGTGCGGAAAAAACCGTGCTTTTCAAATTAAGATTTCAATATCAAAAAGGTGAGTAAAGCCATGAAAAAAAATATTACTTCATACTTTAGTCTTTCTAAAATAAGGTAAAACATTTGGTTTGATTGTTTTTTTGCTTTAATCATGTTTTTTTTGTACTTTTCCAAATCTGTCATATTTGGCTTCGTATGCATTCCGTCCAAAATATATTATGTCATATGTGGCTTGGTATGCATTCAAGGATACTTTCACTGATTGTTCCAGTATCGATCCTGGACACTTTTATCTCACTGCTAAGCATGTAAATATCATGTCATCATCAATAAATACAGACTCATGCTATATGCCACTGTATGATTTTTAATTAGCCGTTTCAGAGCAAATGCGAAAGTCAGGGAAAGCTCTTATTACGAAAAGACATGGTCGTCTCTCAAAAACTTAGGAACATCGGCATCTCTGGAGTCTCCTCAGTATTCCTGACTCGCTAATTGCCGCAAAAAAGCTACGAAAATCTCTTGCAAGACATCTAGATTTTCACTTTGATTCTGTACGATCTGATGGGATTAGTCATTACCCAATTTGGAAGAAGAACACCCGTCAGCTATGCCTATATTGTTCCAATTTCGTTCCTTCACGTTATGTGAAAAATATAACGTCTTTTTATGTTATAATGACAAACGTAATTGTTTTAAGCAATTTCACGAAGTATAAGTTGGCAGTGATTCTGGGTGTTATTTAGGTATCCATATAAAGTACTAACATTTCACCCGCGGCCTAGCCCGCTTTTTCAAAGAAAACCCCGCATAGTTCCAGTTCCCGTGGGATTTCCGGGATAAAACCTATCCTATGTGTTAGTCCAAGTTACCCTCTATATTATGTGTGCTAAATTTCATTGAAGTCGGTTCAGTAGAATTTGCGTGAAAGAGTAACAAACAAACACATACACATACATCCACCCTCACAAACTATCGCATTTATAATATTAGTAGAAAAGGATTTATGTAAAATATATGTAGTATATCAGTTGACTTAGCATTCAGGATACAAGCCTAAGCTTAGTTTGGGGCTTAGCAACCATGTGTGTGAAATTAGTCCAGTATATATTTTTATTTTATTAATTAGCTACTTTTTTCTAATTGCATACGAAGCCATATATGACAGAAAAAATACAACAAACACTGCATACGAGTCCATATATGGCGCCGTTTCATATTTTCTATAATATAAGTAAATAATTTTTTTTCTCAATTTGATCTCATAATGTAAGGTCTAATAAACACTTTTTTGCAAAAAAATAATTTTTATTTCATCTCCTTAATAATTCATGCAATAAGGGGTTAGGAGTAATCTTACTAAATAACTATTAATACCTAAAATAGGTGATATTACTTGCTTTAAATACTTGCTTTAAAAGGATAGTACTGGGTCTTGTAAATAATAGTAGAGTTTTAGTCGGACTAGACTTAAAATTGGATTCATGATATCATCTGTTTTAAAGATTTTTCTTCAAAACAAAATTAACTAGGTACTGGTTTTTTCCAAAGAAAATTATTCAAATTAGACGTTTTTACGTTACCTATGCTACAGCAAGTCAAACAATGCGTGCGAATTAATGTTATATTTATAATTATTATTACAAGTTTTTTATTTTGATTTTGTTTTAAATAATTTTAATCAGTAATTAATGCTTTTGGACAGGGTGAGTTTTCTTATATCAAGCGTATTTATCATCATCACAACGGGTTGAAGCTCGGAGCAATTAACAAGCCTGATAATTGCTTGATAATTGCTCCGAGGGTTGAAGCAACATTATGTTTTTTTAAGATGACCACAGATAAAGCAAGCCTCTTCGTTTGCCATACAGACAGAATAACCAATGTACATAAAATAATATACAATTACTCTGTGACCAATTTATCGTTTCGCCATTGATTACAATTCGTTGCATAATTCGCGAACTTTATTGCCATTTTTTATTACAAAACTTTATGTTACGATTTTTTTGTATAACTGTTGTAATGCATTGTCTCTGGTGAAATTTTATCTGTTGCTAGTTTTGAAATGTTGGCAAATTATTGTTGGTTCAGTCTTGGTACTGTGAATAATTTTTTGAATGTATTAATGTCTGTTTTAAGCCTTAAGTTTTAAGTTTATAAATGCGAAGCATTTATTTTCCAAAGATATCGAAATCAAAAAGACAAAAGGCATTTTGTATACCTACCTATGAAAAAAATATTGAAGTTCCATTACAATGTTTTCATTTGCTTATCGTAACACATTACAATACTTTGATAAATGTTACCGAAAAGTAGTATGAAAATGCATGAAGAATAAGAAACTAATTTATTCGTAACAAGTTACATTATCCAACTGTTTAACTTTGAGCTAAGAAAGATAACTACATTCTAACAATTCATTAGTATTAGAAATTAGGTTAAAATTAAGTTCATTCAGAATTTATATGTTACCTATTGTTGTGTAAAGCTTACATCAAATATGTTTGTAATAATGTGAAGTAAGTAACATTTTCACATGTCTTTGATGTTTTCTAAGGGCCGATTTTTCAATCCTTGGATAAAACTTACCCGTCCAATAAAGTATTACACGATAATATTAAAATGTCACGTAAACTGTCAAATACGGGCAATTAGAATACCTTTCATAAATGGAAGTTTACTACGTTATTCGACGAATAAGTTTTAACCAAGGATTGAAAAATCAGCCCTTAATATATTCTTATTAGGATTTTACGACATAAAAAATGTTTATTACGTTAAGGATTCGTTTCTGGGTTGTGATGTCGAGTTTCATGGATTACTTTAAATTCAAGTTGCATCTTGATTTGATAATACATAGTTAATTTCTTAATTAATTGGTTCACAGTACCTACAGCGAGTTTTATTTTTACACACAGAAAATGCTTCACTCTGAACCTTAAAAAAACCTACAAATACTTAACCTAAATTTTGTATTTATAAAGCAGTTTATCAGCACAAGGCAGGATCACATCTCAACCATGTCAGAATTCAGGACTGCGATTATATTAAAAGCATATTAAGTAATGCAACATGCATTGCGAATAGCAGTTACGAATGAACATAATTAGGGGCCCACTCAAGCGTGCTACATTGCACTATTACATTACAAATCTTTGAAAATCATTAGCTGTGTCCTTGGTATCGTTTCGACACAGTTCATAGCGGTTACGTTAGCGCTTTTTGTGGGAAGTGGGGAAATCTTTTCAATATTTATATCGGTGAAAAGGGCCGTGATTTGGGCGCCTACTGAATTAATTGTTGCTGCAGTTTTGTACTTAGGAGTGGTTACAACACAACTAGCTTATAATGTAATACTTTCTTACAAAGCTGTACTTCAGGCTGACCCTTTATACAGGTAGCTCCAAAAATAAATGCCTAAGTACAATTATTGATCATAAAATCGAATAGTTCCAACTCATAAGAGTAAAGATATTACTTGGTAAACTTTTAATACGAATTTATATCACTGACACTGCTTGCAATAGCAGGTTGAGCTTTTGTAATTTTTTGTTACTTAAGGCATTATTTGATGGGTTTTTGTACTCTACTCTTCAAGCTTGAAATTTCATGTATTCAGTATGTTTTGAACTTCAATAAAATGTACTTGTATAAACGCAAAATCAGTTGTCACCCGCAACATTAAACGTTATTTTATACAACACTATCAAGTGAATAAAAAAGATATAATCGCGATTCTCTACGATACTGTAATAAGTGGAAAATAAGCGAAATATTCGCAACTAGCAACATTATCGTGTGACGAAATGTTCTTTAGATATGTCCACAGAGTTGCCTCATATAGCGTGTGTGCAATTTGTGTAATATTCTGTATGTTGTTGGCGCTGTTTTTATAGGATTATTTAATGTTTTCGCAAAAAAATAATTAGTATTTTTTTGTATGAGTATTGTCATTAAAAACAATTTTTGTCAAAAATGTTTTTTTACTGGAATAATTTGAATATTCCGTATAAAACACTGTATATTGTAGGTGTTACGAATTGAGAGCTTCTGGAGTACCTATTGGGTAGAGTTTGATTTAATTATTTTAAATATTTTCTTCTATACTTTCTTAGCTTTTCGGTAACCGCACTTCACGACGTAATTCAAAGCTTTATAATAACTATTTTTAAAATCCTTATTGTAAGCATAATAGGTTGGTATGCTACACAAATTTTGACTCAGATAGAGCTGTTTTCAAATCGTACTGAATAACTCACATCATATCATTACATATTAGTATATTCAAGGTTTGATGATGTCCAAAGACACTAGAAGGTGCTGGAAGGTTCTAGAAGGCATTAAAATATTTTTCATACATTTGCACTTTTAGAAGCTCTATTTTACGCTTCATTCTGTTTGTTCAGTTTCCCATTGCTTGGAAGAGGTCGTATTTGGATAATAACTGCTCTGATTAATATTGTTTATAAAGTTTTATTATTATGGCCACACATAAAATAAAAATAATATGCAACCATATAGTACATACTATCTCGATGTATGCAACGCGGGTAGCAAGAAACAATGGTAAATCTCTTTACTTTTTTTAAAACAAATGATAATGACATAGATATTTTTTATATTTGTTTATATTAATAATACCATACATTACACAAATAAGCTCGTATTTTAGTGAACGGTTCTTAGACCTTCCAAGCTATTTCCACACAGTTGCTTGACTCGTTGAGCTAGGCCAAATTACTTTATCTGATATTAATTTAATGATATTATACAATAATTACATTATGGCGTCGTGTAATATTTTGTAACATTACAGCAAGGATAATTTTGTTTATAGATGGAAGTATTGCATTTATCATTCTTATTTTGATAGCTGTTGCATGTGGTTAATGTATTTACGCAAATAAACAAATGACTATTTGTTTCATTTTGTTTTAAGCATTAAATATTATAAAATCGAGTCGTTTGTTGAAATAACAATAAGAATTTTCAGCTCTTCCCCATAATGAGTTTTCTATTATTATTTTCATTATATTATTAAAATAAATGAATATTTCAGGACAATTTCACACACGGCACGATCTGATCCCATACTAAGCTTTTCGCTTGTGTTATGGAAATTGGAAACCTATATATTATTATTGGATTGTAGCTCTAAATTACTGTGATGTTAAGGATTGATATTTCATGATTTAATATTATTTTTGGAAAAAAACTATACCGTACAATACTAAAAATTGACACTAGAATCAATTAAAAACAATAAAATAAAATAATAGAGCCTGTTTTATTTTCAATAATACCATTTTAAAACATTAATACCTTGTTTTACATTCCTAATTAAACTAATAACACTCCTAAATTATAATGTCAATATGCAAGCGTTAATGGTCCCAATTATCATGTCACTCGATATCCAAACTATCGCATGCGACAGTTTTGCTTTAGGTCTACTTGCGTAACCGTTTCGACATCACTTTTGTAGGACACGTATAAATGGGGCTATGACTTTTTAGGAGTTTTAGATAAAAAATACGCTAACTATATTTTTGATTCACGTATTCGATATGTTATACACTATCGTAGATGTGAATCTGGGAAACTGTAATAGTTCATTGTGTTTTATCTCGTTTAATATTAAATATCTTAATCTTAATACTATTACAAAGGCGAAAGTTTGTATGGATGTATGGATGTTTGTTACTCTTTCACGTAAAAACTACTGAACCGATTACAATGAAATTTAGCACACATATAGAGGGTAACTTGGATTAACACGCATGGATAGGTTTTATCCCGGAAATCCCACGGGAACGGGAACTATGCGGGTTTTCTTTTGAAAACGCGGGCGAAGCCGCGGGCGGAAATCTAGTTAATACTATATTGGCAATCGCCTAAGCTTCTATAATTCAGTTTGAGACTAGACCCTTAAGAAATTATGTTGGATAAAATCTATTCTAAGTTTTTATGTCCTAAAGCAATGCGATTTCATTACTTTTGAAACAGCTCTTTAGAAGATATGTAAAAATTGATATATCCGAAATAAAAACTACCATAATATAGGTAAGGGGCATTTTAACAGGTTTATATAAAAAGCTTCGTTTTGTAATAACAGAATGGTTTTACGTAAGTATTAGTGTGCCAATGTCAGTGAATTTTGACACGTATTTTTCGTAAGATATCGAAATGGGATTCTGCGTCAAGATCAGATTTAATTTGTTTTTAATATGCCTTTACAACACACAAGGAATAAAACAAAAAATAAAAAATCGATACTAATATTATAAAACTGAAGAGTTTGTTTGTTTGTTTGAACGCGCTAATCTCGGGAACTACTGGTCCGATTTGAAAAATTCTTTCGGTGTGAGATAACCCCAGTAAAACCGCGAAGTACAGCTAGTAATGAAAAAGATAATAAACCGAATAAAAACGCAACTTCTCATCTTTTCACAACAAATTGAAATATAAGTTTCGAAACCAGATTTCAGAGCGATATCCACAAATCTTGTAACAGTAAAAAAACAAAAAATAAATAGATTAACAAAAATTAACAGTAGACTATTCTCACAACAACTAAACCATGTGAAATCGCTTTCAAAATGTCATCGACATGTCAAAATTAGCAACCTTGACATATTACGTCACGACAAGGTTAAGTGCGGTTATGTAACCAGCCAGATTCAACTATGGTTATGAAATGACGGTTACGTTATGATTTCGCGAGTGGAGCGCCATATTGGAAGCGATATATTTTGCGAATGCAATGTCATAAAATATTATTTAATAAAAATTACGTAGGTTTTAATATTGCAATACGTTATTATGCGAATACAAAGTATAGTTAAATCTTATAAAGTTGAAAAACTTAGTTGAATTAAATAAGACTAACATGAAAATAAGAGTCCCTTTGGGAGTGATAAGTGCAGTTCATACGTTTATGAAAAAATTATATCGAATTTTTTACAATATGAAAGAATAATCTTTAAAATTACACAGCATTTAAATGTACTTAATAACGCAAAAAAATATACAAAAAAATAACGTATAAACACCTTTATATTTTTACTTTAAAACCTGAACTATCTACTACTACAGACTATCCTAAATATTTTTCAAAATTTGTAACCTATCCTAAATATTTTCCTAAAATTGCGTTTTACAACGCACACAATAAAATAGACGTGCAATTATTTCAACACACAGATGACATGAAATGTATCCTTGGGAACAATTATCACAGTGTATTGTACTTTCATAAGTTGTTTCTTAACGCATAATCTTGTGATGTAAGATATATGTGTCAAGGTAAAGATGTTATAAGCAGAATGTTAGATAATTACGTATTGATCTGTTGAATGTAATCTTTGTGCAGTGCAGAAAAAATAAAGTTGAAGTATTGTAAGCTTTGTGCAGAATTAAAGGATTGTTTGTTTTCATTGTGGTGGATTTTTTTGATATGTAATAGAGGACAAAAATATACATTTTAAGAAAAGATTATAGCTAATGCTAAATCCTATTATGTATCGTATAATCGGATACACATTTAAGTTATCTACTAAATTAAAATGTAAAATTTTCTAATTATGTACATAATGCTTTTTTTCATCGTTAAATATGAAATAATAGAGAATCTCTTTCACGTTGGATAATGGAGGCACTTAACTATTTAATTGTATTCATCAAAATTTAATGAATAAGTATAATATAATAGAACAATTTAAACATTATTTTTCACAAACGATTTCAAGAAAGATCTTAAAGAGCGAACATGACAAAGAGATGAGTTGTGTTCAACATTAAATCTTACTTCAAGGTCACTAAAACAACAGGAAAATAAACTTAGGTTACGCAACAATTAAGTGTATGAAGAAAAAAATCGGCCAAGTACGAGTCGAACTCGCGCACCGCGAGTTCCGCACAAACCTATTTTTTATAATGTTGTAACTGTAAATTTATCTTATAATATTCCCTTTATGTGTGCTATAAGACGTTGTTTCAGACTTACCAAATTTTATGATCGTATGTTCACAGGAAGTATGTTCTGATTCCCTTGCGAGTTTCGAAAATTTGGCTTTTTCTTTTGATAGCTTAAGTTTGATTTTTCCATAGCTTCACAGGATGAGTATTCAATAAAAATTTCAGCTGATAACGCGTTCCTGAGAAAAAGTTTATTGACGTTTAGATAGAAAGATGGACAAAGCAGATTTATATGTAGGTATATAAGTGTTTCGTTTTTCGTTTTGTGGTGAACCCTAAAAATAAAAACGTGACTAGCTGATTAATCTAAATGATAAAGTATTCTTAATGCTATTAATAGCGAATGAATGTTCATAAAATTATCTCCACTTATAAGCTATTCAACAGTGATATATTTTATTGTTAGATATTATAAGGTGTGTGTGTATGTGTGTGAACCCTACCTTGTATGTATAATTGTGTGTGTAATGATGTAACTTATATGATTTAATTTTATATGTTTTTAAATTAATAAATTGGATATTTTATAAAGTGAACGTGACTTATGTTTTGAGTTCGTTTATAGAATATTGTTTGTAAACATTTGTTTGTTAAGAATAAATTCTACTTTAACCTCAATTATAATATCGAAGTAGGCCATATTTGCAAAACATGGCGTCTTTAAATACAAACGGCCAAGCAAACATACAATAAAACTATTGCTCTCCTATTCCTATTTATTAATTTGGTAAGGTTACCTACTTACCAACTTGCATATTAAAAATATAAGAAACATGCACTTTATTACATCAAGATTACTAAAGACTATATTCGTCAAATCTATTAAAACATTTTTTCTCTTCCATCAAATACAACGCTATTTTTGTATTTAAAGCTATATCCATACAATTTATTTACATATTAAAACTACGTTCACCAAACCGTAAATTTCTTAATCAGCCCTAAAATAAATACAACAGTGACCCGATCTACAAACCTTGACTCACATGTAAGTGATGCAACGAATTACGTCACTTTGATATGAATCAAAAACTGCACGACCCACTTTTGACTGGTTTATGTAAACACTGGCCGAAATACGAAACGATTGTTTCTTAGGTTGCACGACTGCACTAGATAGTAGATAGGTACATAGCCTATTTCAATGGATTCAATAATTTAGAGTAAAAACTTAGTACTGTATTTTTAAAATGAATAATTTTCAATAGTTAAATATGCCTAAGTACCTACTTAATTTTAATAATAACAAATTTTATTTATTTTTGAAGTGAAATCTTTATCGGGGTTGGAAAAAAATTGTGAAAAGTGTAACATTACGCGTGACATTTTTCCGTTACGCGCCATCTTTTTCTTATCCCTACCACGCGTGATTCGACGTATTTCTGTAAAGTTGCATATAGTAAATTATTTTTTGAAAAATAAGGTCATAAAGAAGTTTCACTTCTTACGTGTGTACACTAGTACTCGCACACATTTTTTATTCTTAGTTTCATTCCCGGTCGAAGTAAGTGAATTATCGAAAATATTTGAATGTACATAATTCTATTTCTTTTCAAAAATAAAGGAATGTTTCCTTTCAGCAAAATTTGCTATCTCCAGCATTTCAAGTAGGTACTAAAATTAGTATTAATTTTCGTTGGGGGCTGGGGCCCATCGAAAATTTCCACACTGTATAAAGAAAATCTAGTTACTAAAAATTATTTTTAATACGGAGCTTTATTGACTGCGCTTAAAATATTTATCAACATGCAATTGCAATATTGAGATAGGAATTAACCTTTCTAAAATTCATTTTATCTATTGCTTTGATTATGAGTCATATGTCAGACAAAGCATAGGTCCCACTAAAAATTATTGGTATTGCTCTAAAATAATACTAAAGTTAATATGAATTATTAATAAGGATAAATTCTTTCTTTTTATTCTCAAGAAGTAGGTAACAAAAAAACGATTTTGTCTCAATTGATCAGTTGATAGTTTGATACTTGAAAGTAAAGACTAAAGAGTAATGACTAAAGAAAATAATAATTAATTATTAATAATATTTTTAACTTTTTATCTCATGTTGCGCCCGGAGACGCAAAGCTATTTCACATAGCAATATTTTTTGTATTTCATCACACAAAATTCCACTTGAGAATTTTTTATTGTAAAAGGACCCATATATAAGATATGCATTACACCCGAAATTATATTTTAACCACAATTGAATAAAATTACACCAAAACAACGCAATCGTAATTCATAGAACACTTATTCAAAGCAACATTCTAAAATTAACCAACACAAACCGACCACTACAGTTGACCTGCCCCCCTCCTCGCTATATTCGTTCTAAAGGTCAATACGGGGCAAATGCACCTAATTCGACGGTTCAAGCTAAATTGGTCGGTCCTATAATGTACCGCTGTTATGCAATATGACCTTAGGTGTTACGTAACCCAGATAAGCCACTGAAATTTGAGCCGTATCCAGTTAAATTAAAGCTGTATTTCATATATGTAGTTTTCTTTGTGTACATTTAATAATATCGTTGGATAATTATTATCATACGAATGTAGTTGACTTATTATTAATTACACAGCATTGCATTGTTTTTCACTGGATAATGTCACTGGCTGTGTCTAATTAAATGCGATTTTTGTTTTATAGTAGTGTAAACTTGATCGGAGCTTCTTGGAATTTAAACCGCATTCCTTACATAGTAAATTATTAAATTACGAGTTACCACTATAATAATTATTATTAAAGTTATAACTTTATGCCCTCTAGAGACTAGAGTACAATTAAAACGGATACAGGTACAATAAGTATGTACCTATGTGATGTTTGACGATGATGATGTTTAATTTTTAATTCAACTTTAATTAATTTTCATTCATTATTATAGAGAATATTTTATTTCGCTGAACGATAACTACTTATTCATATTGAATATGTCAACGTAGTATAAATCTCAAAGGAATTATGAAGCTTTCAATAAAATTCACAGATTTTTAACTAGATAACAATTCAGTTGCCTGAGCTCTCTTTAAGCATCACTCTATTTCATAATGGAATTTATTCAAAATGTAGTTTGCATTTTGCAAACAGACATACAAAAAAACGCGGCGTGGATATTTTGACCAATTTGCTGTAATATGTCTGTTAACAAGATTCAACACAAATACTTAATTATTTATGTACTAGTGGTATTCAATTCAATTGAAATGAATAATATATCATATGACCACAGCATATGACCCAGACTCATGATGTTCAAAGATTTCAGGTTATCCGCAATTTATGGTTACCTCATTTTATAATTGCTAGTACAGGAATGCAATCGAAGTTGAAATTACCATTAAATGCCATAGAAATTCAATGAAACCGATATTGAGTTTACCGTCGTGTCATCTGATGAACTGCTTTGCTTGGTAGGGTGACCAGGAGGTTGGGAAAACTGGTTTTATTAAATAATGTTATTTATGGCTAAAGATGATGAAGAAGGACAGAGGTTATAATTATAAGATAGTAGTGTGAATCTATATGTCTGTCTATACAATGATAGCTTTTGGAAGGATGAATCGATGCGATTTACATTCAGTTTTAATTGCCGAAATGGTTGTTAGCTATGTTTGGTGGAAATAATTTTGTTAATGTAGCTAAGATTTACAAGTTTTAATTATATTAAGGTTCAGAAGATACTATTTTCTGTTACCTCAATATTTTACAATATTTTGAATATAAAACGTTTTGTGCAGCATTTGAAAGAACATGAGTGTATGCATACCGACTTAAACAATAATCATACAGTCGACCATTGCTTCTCGTGGTTGGACCAAAACCTTTAAGTTTGCAGCTTTAAACTATTCTTTAATCTAACATTTTCTGCTTATATTTCTTAATATCGTTTTTAAAGTCCCACAAATCCCATAAAGTGTATACACCATCAAGCTATTATACAAACTCTTCATTTATGCGCGCTGTTCCCATGGCTAGACGTACACGTTACCCGACTTGACATAATCCGCTTACCCACTAACTGCCGGATACTTTGTAGGGTTGCCACGTATATGAAATAACTTGTACCGTTGTGACATAGTATAAATATTGTTTAAACTGTGGCTGATAGAATGGTGAATTGTATAAACATATATAAGGTAACAGTGTATTTCATATCTTATTTAATAACGATAATATCTTGATACATAGCGAAAATGTGACCAGGTAAATAAGTACAGTGCTAGTTTCACGCTAAATACATGAGTTCATAGAAAAATTTGAGACTAGATGTGTGCAAAATTACAACTATTGGCTAGAAACAACAATATTGACTCTATTTGTAGGGGAAAATATTTTTTTTTTTGTGAGGGAACATCGGGACTTATGAGCAATTTCCACGATCAGAAGTATGAAAACGGTTTTGAAATTTCAATTTTTTTTAATAATTATTATTATACAATTTATTCCGTCAGTCCTCGGATCACAGACACAATAGAAAATCTATTGTGTCTCGGCCCGATCGGGCCGCTCGGTGGTCAATGGGTTATTAAGCGAGTTCTGTACAAATTTCTAACAAAATATAATTCAACAAAAGAAAATTTAATTAATTATAATTTCCACGTGTGGACAGCCCTAACTGCAGAGTCACAGGGATGTGCTGAACGGATGCTAACCTACTGCGGTGTAACGGGACTTACGTAATGAGCTGTGGATACGACTGTTTGATAAAAATAAACGAATATAAACGAAAATTATATGTACGTTAATTGAAAAATGAAAATGCATTTCTTTCTGTATATGTTGCTCTGGGTATATGGACTTATAATTTGTTATATAACTTTTAAATACTTCTAAATCAAATATTTCAGAAATTGATAACAGTTTAAGATACCTATCTATTTATAATATTTCCAGTTTTCTTGGTGACCAAAAGATAGACGATGAGTTCATATGACAATAATTAGCAACCACATAATTATTAGCAACAGGCAACTACATAATATTGGGTTGGGTAATATTTTAAATACGGAATCAGAAGCATTCATAACATGCAGTCGCACCTATTATATTATAGCACCTACATTATATATTACATATATGTATATTACACGTACATGACATATTTTATCGCCTATTTCTCTTTACGAAGATTCTAACTATTTCATCGAGAAAGAAATATTTTAAGACAACAGCTTCAACCTCCTATGCATATATACTGCTATTTCAGACTTTCATCTAGATCAACCAATTTTCACGTTCATTATTAGTATAATATGTTTACTACATAATATGATAGTGACGACATAGTATAAAAAATTTGGTTTCTCGGTCTAAGTATGCTTTAAATTTTAATCTTTAAAACTATGCGACGGATTTTGAATTTTGATGCCTTTTTTTAAGTGATTCAAGAGAATTTTAGTATGACAGAAATTTAGGTTTTAGACAAGGGTTCTGGTTTTTTTCACGGGCGGAAAGCTAGTATTAGATAATATGCATTTTAACAAGGTATATCCCCTCTAATCCAACACACCGTGGCCATTTACCGTGTACTCTGGCACACTGAACCACATGATAAGATAACACTTTTTTTATCGGCATTTCTTCACTGACCCCATTCAATTATTATCCTTATTACGTGGTAATAAGAAAACGTTTTATCCAACGCATTTTATTCGTTTTTACCGCTAATTGATTGTATTTACAAAGAAAATAAACGTCCGTGATTGTTTTGTGTTTTACTTAGAAACATATAAGAAAAAAAAAGATAAGTGATTATGTAATTTAATTGATTTGTTTATCTTTATCAATTTATAAAATCAATAAATGGTACTTTGGCCGACGACAAATACATAGAAATTATTTCTTTTGAATGATACCTAATACATTTAATTTTATATTTTATGAAGATAACTAGAATATAAATATTGGTTTTTATGACAATTAAACCGACATACAGAAGGTTATTCGCATTATATTCTTTAATTTTGGATGTCACAATTATTGCAATTAGTATTGCAAAATATCGATAACTGTTTAATATAAATTAAAAAGTTTTGGTCATCACATAAGTTCACGAAAATGAAGTGCATATTACTGTGTTTTACTGTTTTCATTGTAAGTATTTTTCAATTCAATTTAGATACAAAATGTTGTAAGTACCTATTTAACTGAAGGTATAACGTTTTAATATTTTTTATTGTACTTGTTTATAAAGTATAATGTGTCATAAGCCTTAAGGGTAATTATTAATTACTAATTAATAACTAATGATACATTTTCTTCGACTATGCAAGACTTGCAATGGAAACTAGATAATCGAACCATTTCTTTATATCGTCATCATAACTATAACATATAGCAAAACACGGAAGTATTTTTCAAAATTGTTATCAAGTTGAAAATGTGAGAAAGACTCACATATTATATTTTTCAATTTTCACAATAGTATAGATATCTAGTATCTAAATGAAATTCATAGATGGATATTATATATTGCACATAGATGGATATGATATATTGCACGTAGATGGATATTATAATTATATTGCATATAGATGGATATTATATATTGCACATAGATGGATATTATATATTGATTGGTACATAATATGATACTTGTGCATACTTTTCATACGGATACCATGAGTAAAGCCGCTTGCTGGTAAGTTCAATAATACGGATTGATTCTCACAATTCAACTATTTATTTCAGGTCTGCACGATGTCTTGCATCGAGACAATACACATCCAAAATTACGATGGACCCATACACATACATACAAAAGCCAATGAAAATAAGCTGTACCACACACAAACACGCAACGACTGTAAGTGTGTGTGTAAAGCTGTCGCTGTGTGCGTGCCGCTGAACACTGGGTCTCAGCAGTGCAGCGGGAGAAAGGACAGTCAGTTTATCAGTCTTGTTATATTGGATAGGAAAAGTTCTTGACGACAATCCTAATTTGATGAATAGAATGCAGGTTACCTTAAGCTTTGTTTTTTCTGAAATTTATAGATAATAATATTTGCAAGTTAATTTTTTTTAGTGGCAACCCTGGTTTGATTAATATAACATCTCTAGTAGTAATTATTTTTCAACATCCTTATTATTATCTATTATAAAATATGTTTTTGTATGTATCTATATAATTTGTCTTCGTGTGAATGTATTTTTTTTTCTATACATTGTCATCACAAATGTCTACATATTATCCATCATGATTGGCTTACTATTTATTGTCTAAACATTTTTTTGTAAAGATATCAACAAAAAACCTACGATATTTTTCAATTGTAACGAGATTTAGGAATTAGGGCTACTTAACGTATAAAACAACCATTTCAAAATGTATTCTTATTGCCCGCAATTGACAGTTTACAGGTGATATTTTAATATTATCGTGTAATACTTTATTGCACGGATAAGTTTTAACTAGGGATTGAAAAAGCGGCCCTTAAATAAATATAATAATTATCTATATTACTATAATAAATATGTTTTGCATTTCTAGTTACGTACAGTTTGTTTTGAATTGATAACTGTTATCAGTTATCACATTATAACTGCATTAAGTATTTTGTTTACTCGTCTATTATATTATATAATCAGTTATGCAATATTTATATTACTTTGTGGTTATATTTTAACCAATTTGTAATAAAATGTATTAAAGTGATTCTGTGATTATGTATTTAATAAAGATTAATGGAAATTATGCTTAATCTCTGTTACTATGTCATTAATCTAACAGATAAATGTTATGCAAAATTCAACCATTCAAAGGCATTACGAATCGCATGACACAAGACAACACTTTGAGGTATGAAATGAGTTATAAAATTGGAGTTACAAACTCACAATATTTACGGGTATTTAGAAAAAAAAACGAACATAATGATTTTTAGTTCCACATCGAAGTATATTTTAAAAATCGTTCCTTATTATCTCAAAAGAAACTTTAAAACTCTTTCAGATATTTTAAATGAATGTTGCTTCCTTAACAATCTAATAAAAATTAGCTTTGCTTACGGACATTAGGTATTTAGAATTTGACCATCTTAAATTAAGAAACATGTCATTTCATTGAACGATACGAATTTCCTATAAAAACAAAGATGTGCCAACAAACTTTGTTCTTCTAACCAACATTATCTAGTTAAATTTCCTAACATGAATTTCGTTTAAAACCACGACGAATTAATAAGTCGTGTAATGGGTTTGCCAAATAAAAAATAGTACTTACAAAATATTGAGATCAGCTGTTCGCTGAAACGCTTGCAAATTCGTGTGCTGTAATCTAGTTAAGTAACTGGCTTTAATGAAACATTGAAAGATTTCCTGAATAATGTGAAATAGGTAGAAAATGTATGTATTCCGTTGTGTTGTAGGCAATTTTTGAAACATTAATTTGTGTTCGTTTTATGATAATAATATTGTTATGAAGACTTGCTGTGCCCCGAGGTTTTACCCGCATTGCTCCGCTCATATTGGTGTTAGCGTGATGATATAGCTTAATAGCCTTTCTCGATAAATGGGCTATCAGGGCCTATCTAACACCGAAATAATTTGTCAAATCGGACCGGTTGTTCCTGAGATTAGCGCAAACAAACAAACTCTTCAGCTTTTTAATATAAGTAAGAATTATAGATACAAAGCAAAAACAAACTATATTAAACAAATGCGCATTTTAATTGCTTGATAATTATCACCTAGCAGTAATAACACAGTAATCAATTCTATTTTTAGTATAAATGTATTTGTAATGTGATAATGTCCGTCTTTTAACTTTGTAGTTTATGTAAAGTAATAGGGGAAATAATAATCCACTAGCTACGTAAACATTTTTAACTAATAAAAAAAATGCTCATACATCCGACTTATTCGCACTAAAAATAATTATATTATACCGCCTTATGATCAGAACTGGACTGGAAGGCACTAGCTTTCATAGAAAATAAAAATCATCGCAATCGGTCCACGCAGTCCAAAGCTATGAGGCTAGCAAAACAAACAAAAAAATTGCAGTCGAATGACCCACAAAATTTCGGGTCATTTGTAACAGGATGGCGGATCTCCAGGGGTCTTAGTACGCAATGACAAAAAGAAAAATGATGGTCAGAACGCTGATACCGGATACCTTAAGATACTGTAATGTAAAATATTACAGTATCTTAAGATAAAATATTATAGTATCTTCACCGTGTGTGACGCGCTTTAACGTCCTTTTTTCAGTAAGTTCAAAATCGACCAATTGAGAGGGGGGTATAAAGCAAAATTACCAATCTTCTATTAGATGACAAGTGTCTTTTTTATCGAGTAAATTTTAATATTAATTTATGTTTTGATCAAACAGAATCCTTGAAAATATCATCTAGTTTGATACATTTTTATTTTTTAGATTTGGTCTTCAATGTTACATGTATCATCAAATAGAAGATTGGGAATTTTGCTTTATGCCCCCTCTTAGCAGTGTTGGTTTAAGCTAGTCCCGTACCCAAGCATGTACTAACTCCATCTAGCAGCGAATTTGTAACACACTCCATGAGGTAATTCCTTACGCAAGCCTCAAGGATACAAGCCGGGTTTTGAAATAGCAAATGTCGACTTAGGAAAGGAGCGGTGTGTCAAGGTGCTATACCTTTCGATCTTGGGTAATGCTGGGGGAGCAAATGCCACTTGGTAAAAAACTAATGAGATTATATTGGTTGGGTACTGGGAAATGTATGTTTTGTGTTAATTAGGTGATAATAATAATATACTTAAGAAACGATGGTTTGTTAAGTTTGTTAAGTTTGATGGAATAACAATGTTTAAAAAAATTTCTAATGTTTACCAATAGTGTTAAAAATATTGACGAAGATTTCACTTTAAAAATTCTAATAAGCAGGTTCGTGGGATTGATATGTTAATCAATGTTAAATGTGACAAAATAAATAGGTAGTATCTGTACTTAATTTTATAATGATTGACTTCCCTAGAACAGGTACACCTGTTCACTGTTCTCTAGAAGACCTCCAAATTTTAATTGCTCCTTTAAAAAAAGCAACACTATCCTAAAATCTAATGATAAATTATCTAATATCTATCCATATATTCAACGCCTAATATGGCAATGTTCTGGTTAATTTTAAAATAAACAATCAACAAGTAATGATAAGTAAATAATTATCCTCATTCCGTAAGGACGACAAAAATATCATTGAAGATGTATATAGCATTCTATACAAGGGTATAGGGAAGTTAATCGACCTTCTCGATAATCGATTTAAATGTAATTGTTTGTAACACATCGTAATAGTGGTAATAGTCTGTAATCGACCGGTTTCTTAGATGACCGTGGTGTCTATGTGTCATAATATATTGTAAGTTCCTTCGATTTGTATGTATCTACTGTTAAAAGGCGATCTTGTGTTGTGATAAACTTAACCTATTTACAAACAATAATAATATACTTATATGATATTTCTGTATGAAACTAAGACATAGTAATTTCACCTAATTACCTATACACTATTATTATTTTGTTACCTATTGGGATTCCAAAGAACTTGAGTGATCTATAGAACATTTCCTTAAAGTTTCGTTATTTCTCTAGCACCACATTTACTTCTCATTCATATAATCACCATATTATAAATTACATAGTATGAGCTGTTAATGAATAATTGCACTGTAGTCGCATTAATTTAAATACAGAAATAAGAATGAATTTTTTGAAAGTTCATTGCTAGCGATTCCGTATTGAGCATCCATCGATAAAAAAGGGAAATTATAACTGAAACTCCCATTTTACTATCAACCGCAAGTTTTTTTAAACCAAATGCATAATATTTTATACATTTTGAAACCTCAAATCATCTAAACACATCCATATCTCCCTATCATGATTTGTCTAATGCCAAGCGTCATTTAACATTAGGAAACCAAGGATGGATACGGTAATCATGTATTTAGGGCTCAATAACATTAAACATCTATAAATCATATAATATTTGACATCTGATCAACGCAATACTGCCCTTTGCAACGATTTAGATTTACGAAACTGTATGTATGGTTAGCGGTTATGATATTTCATGTTGCAAGTTGCATGCCATGAAATATGCTATACCTAGTGAAAATGTAAAATATCAATTGTTGCACATTCTTTGTTAAAGTTTATTGTTTTAACGTAAGGGAACGTTAATAAGAGTTATTATTGATTTCATGTTGTTTTGTTTTAGCTTCATTTTATGTAAGTAACGAAATACGAGGTTACATTAATTATTTACCTATATGAAATTTTATTAATTAGCAGTTAGCGCAATTGCTTTACGACTAAATTTACTGTTAGGTAGGTATAATGTGTATTTAAGAGTACTTGTAACTTACAAGAGTACAATAATTTTAAAAATCTATCTATAGCTTTGAGTTAAAAATTGTACCACAAAATAGTGCTTTTTGATAAAAAAACGTAATAGCCTCCTTAAATATGTGAGATTGTTATAATTCCATGTCATTTTTATATTAATTGATCTTTTTGATGAAGTTTTGGACTAATTCCTAAATATTAGAGTAAAAACGCATTAAATTGTAATCAAATACTTACACATACTTCTATCACACCTTACATTTTTATACTTTTCTAGCGGTCCGCCCCGGCTTCGCCCGTGGTCCTAACTCCTACATGTTTAAACTATCCTATCTCTCAAGTTGGATCGAACTGCACATGGTGTGCGAATTTTATTATAATCGGTTAAGTGGTTTAGGAGTCCATTGAGGACAATCATTGTGACACGAGATTTATATATATATATATGTATTAAGATTTCACATAGCAACTCAACACAACGCCTAGCACATCCTCGCAGTTTCGTAAGCTCTCAATTGACGTTGCATCATACATCACACACACACAGTGATATTAATAAATACATTGCGATGTGATTTGGAATCTGTATTTAGAAAAAGGATATAGTCCGGGATCCATCGCCCATTTTTGCAAGTGATTACTATCAAGCTAATTTTTCTTGAGTAGCTTTATTTTGATGAGATGCCCAATAATTTCATGTACGAAACTCTCGATTGTGGTAGCTTACAGAGGTAACAAGGATAAAAAATTTTGATTTGACGGTTCAAAGTATATAATATGTATATATTATTTCCCTTTATTTAAATCCATAGTGTCGTTTATTATTACCTATACGAAATTCTTACTTGTACTTATTAATATGCTCATTGCTCAGCTAGAATCTTTACCATGGGTCGTCGATGATCTAAAAAAAAAACGTGTGGCACTCGGGGACTGCCGCGGTAAGGCTATTGCATAGCGTGCCTTCAAGCCACACCTCCACCCGTCGGAGGGGGGAGCGTGAGGTTTTTTCGTTACGGAATTTCTAGATTCGGTCCCCTCGCTCAAGGCCTGCGATAGAAGCTATGCATTAGCTTAAAAAACAGTGTTCATTTTGTTTTGAAGCAATTGGAATACAATCTATAACTTTCCTTATTCTAACCTCGTGTTACATCATGTCACCTTCAGACGACTTCCGGTGCGATGTGGGTACTTCCGCTTGACCTTTGAGTTAGGGGTCATTGCGATAAGGTTCGATATTATATTGTCCTATGGCAATTTACTAGCTGTGCCCTGTGGTTTTATCCGCATTTCTCCACTACTTTAGGTTTTAGCGTGATGATATATGTATATAGCCTTGACCCGACTGTTAGTAATATTCATGCAAAATCTGAAGTTTAAAATATTGATTACTAGCTGTGCTCCGCGGTCTTACCCGCAGTGCTCCGCTCCTGTTGGTCTTAGCGAGAAGATATTATATTATAGCCTCCAGCCTTCCTCGATAAATGGGCTATCTAACATCGCAAGAATTTTTCAAATCGGACCAGTAATTCCCGAGCTTTATAATATTAATATATATTATTCCGTATTACATGGTAATTTAGAATGCATGTAAAATACATTTATTGTAATCATATAATTCAGTATTCGAATACAAGGCTATGTTTTTGATAAAGAATGTGTGTAATTTTATTTTTAACTTTAATTAATTAAAACTGTCTGGGTAAACATGTTATAAGATATACATAATGAAGGGAGTTATATGGAATAATCATTTATATGTATTTTCAAGTCAATACATAGTTTATGTCTATAAAACACTACTTTTTATCTTAAAATATATTAAACAGTCAATATTTTGTTTATTTACGTATTCCTATTTCTCTTTTTAAAAGTAAGTTGCAATTAAATTGTAACTCAGGTTTATTTATCAACTGAAAAGTTAATAAAATTAAATTTTATAGTAATGGCATTAAATTATCCAATTTATTGCTATATTCATTGAATTTTAGTGCTGTTTCATTAATTCTATCGATTATCTTGTTTTATCGATAAACGTAAAACACGGATAGATGGTTTTAGTGTAAGTAATTTACTGTTTAATTTTACTTGTATATATATGGTTTATAGCCAAGCAATGTCATAATTGTATTTATAGAAAGTGTTTATTTGTTCTAACAAACTTATGGCCATGGTTTTATTCTTCATACAATAATCATAACATTCATAGAAATTCCTATCTCCTATTTCATCATCCATACTTACGAATTATTTTCGCAGTTATTCATGCAACTGTCAATCTATGTAACATAATATTATATTTTTTAGTTATATTTATTATAAGAATAGTTTTAATATTGAACTTAAAATAATATCGATACCTTAGAGCCTCCATAATTCAAAATTAAATCACATATCATAAAAATGTATCAAACATGACATATAAGGACATTATGAAGCAACAATTAACAAAAGTTCATATACACCGAATATTAAACAACGGGCAACGAACCGCGGCCGGTGTGTGTACAATTACCTAAACCGAACGAACAATAGTGTAACGAAATAGCACAGATTATGCAAGGGTCTGCTGAGTGGCGCAATGGCTTAGATACCGCGGAACTGGGGCAGGTGCGGGCTTGTTGCGGCGAATTCGATTTTGATTATTTATATTTAATGGGGACTGAAAATTAAGAGACGCTGATTGCTATTTTCAGAGAAGAGGCTTCTAGTATAAAAGGTTGGATTTTTTTGACACTTAACAGCTGCTAATATAATATGTAATTTAGAGGGTCGACAGCCATCGTTTTCCATATTATGTAACAGTAACCACTGTTACATATGGAAAACGATGGATGTGATGTCTTAATGAGTTTTTGTTTATTAATAATTGGAATATAATATTTTCGAAGTGTTTTTGCTAAGCTGTTAATAGGTGACTTTTCTTGTAAATATATAAGCAAAGTTCAAATGGTTAATGCCATAAGAGTGTAGTTTGATAGGGTTTACTAATTGTACTACCAGTTGCCACCAGTTCTGCTTAATGCATTTCGTAATAAACATGGTCAATATAAAGTTATTAAATATAATTATATTTATTACCTACTGCCTTTACCACGGTGTTATACGTGACTTCAGTACTTAGCTCAAATGTCACGTAAGGTGCGGTCTCATAACACCGAATTTGATTCGTACAGCTATTACAAACACATTACAATCGTATAAACTAAAGGACAAACCGTTTACATTGCTTCATTATACAATAGCTGTGTTACAAATATGCTTGTTTATTTCATATGCAATGATTTAAATGTTTAGTTAAAAATTAACATTTTATATGGGACACACTTCTAGATCTATCCATCTTATTTTTCTAGGTAGAATGTGGTTTGAATTTTATTAACTACTTTAAGTTTGTGTTAGATTCGATTGGATCATTTTATAAGAAACTGATTAATAATCTCTGAATTGTTTTTTGTTCATAGACAGGTAGGTACTTAATAACGCGAAAGTATGGAAGTATGTATTTATTACATTTTCTCGCTAAAATAGCTGATACGTTGTTGATGAAATGTGTCACAGTCGTAGTTTAAATCTAGGCTAGCATATCTGAATTTTAATGGACTTCAACGCGAGTAAAACCGCGCAATCACACTAGTCAATAAATTATTATACTATCAAAATGTCTATAAAAATATACAGTCGTTTATACCAATTCAAACCAGTAAAATTGAATAAACAATAAGTGATAGGATGAATAAAATACAGTAGCTGCAATTTGAATCGGGTCAAGCACAACGTCTAGCTGTACAGATTATGAAACATGTCCTGTTTATTGAATGGGATGAATTCTTAACGATTCTTTTGACCCACTTTTATATAAGAATAATGTAGTTGTTGCTATGCGTATGTACCTACATCGTACATAGTAATTTAATGTAAGTATTTAGTACCTAAGGTAATTGTTTTATAAACAAAAATTTGAAAACGTAAATAATAATAAAATAAAGAAGTTTTATTTTAATTAAATTTATGTTTGATAAGATGGCTATTTCCATTGTCTTGATCATGTAACAATAGATTTTGAATGTTATTTTAATATGAGTCAAGAATCTAATGATAGGTACGCTACGCTATAGCCATAAACTGAAATGAAAACTTGAAATCACGATCACGATTCACGACAAAGAAATGTATGAAATATCAAAAAACAAACTCCAAAGACACGAAAAACTTTCTTCACTCAGCATTATAATGCTTAGTAATTATTGTCTTCTAGATATAGTTGTCGCAGTTATCTGGTTGAATCTGTTATTTGATTGAATGACTAGGCCGAACTTTGATTTAACGCAACAATACACAACACAATCGATCATCACGTAAATAAACCGCGGCCCGGGTGGAAGGTAGATTTAAATAATGCAAATAAGTAGTTAATTAATCAACCAGTAACAAAACATAACACCAAAATATAAAAATTTCGACACAATCATTACATACAATTGAAGGCCATTATCGACAAAAATAATAATAAAAATATAGGTTAAGATGTGCATAGTTACCGATGCACTTGTTAACTCGGCCTTTGGTTACGTCACGATCTAAAGCACTAGATGTGTTGAGAAATAACTTCCATTTATGTACGACACTTTATCAATGTTGTTCATATTCTTGAATTATTTGTGTCCTAAAATGCATGTTTTGTTATCTACGTATTCTATTTGAAATAGATTTGATGGTTGTTACTAGGGCATGCAGAACCGAGTCCGGTTCCAAGTTTCAGAAACCCGGTTCCAAATCGAGCTTAGAACCGGGTACCATATACAGAATATATACATATACATAGCGGGTACATTTTAATATTTTAATATAAAAAATAACACTCACCACTCATTTAATCATGGTAGTTAATATTTGCCGACACAGAACATAAAATACGACTTCTTAATTAAATGCTTCTTCTTACTGTTATTCAAATATCAATAATTATTACAACAACACGATCATGAATGAACGACACTAATTAGAAAAAGAAAAAAAAACGATTAAAAAGAAAGTATGGCTGTACCACAGATTAAAAAAAGTAAATAGTATCTATGCGTCTCGAAAAAAAAATTCTAAATTCAAACATGTCCAATTTTGTAAAATCAAACATCAATCGATTCATTTCTTTTTAATTTTTTCTACAAGTGTTTTAGTATAAAGAACAAAGGTACCAAATTCTAGAAAGTACTATGAAGTTATAAAGGCTCCTTATGGGATATTGATTGCGACTGCATAATCCAGACATTCAAGTAAAATAGTCTAGACTAGACGGTAGACAGAACAACGTACAAAACTCAAATTGTATTAGATATAGTTTTGTCTGAAAGGGAATTTCATTGCAGGTAAGATTGATAATATAAGCTTGCCTTTTATTCACTTGCATAATATTATGTCTTTGTTTTGGACTTTAATCATTAAAACATATCTAATAATATAAAGATTAAACGACTATCATGATCCTATTTGTGAGTGTATATTTTTATTATTTTTTATTACGATATCAATTCGTTAAATTCCTAACCCATTTAAATAGTATATAGTGTTATATATTATTATCTGTGGAGTACTGTTATTATATTATCTATATGTCATTTTTGACGGCTATCGTTTTTTTTAATTGTATACTCTGCGGTTCCCGCGTTTAATTGAAAAAAAAAAAA
>CAJQZN010038200.1:0-19093 GCA_907164685.1 Colias eurytheme | reverse complement strand
AAAATACTGGGTAATTTTATCTTTCTTGGCATTTAATTCTTTTTTTTTATTCCATTCGAAGATCTAACGATAGTAAATGTTACCATACTGAATTGGCCTATCTTTCAGCTTAGCACACAAAAAAAAATCAAGCATCTAGCTCAATAATTCACGTCACCATAAATAAAAATCTCATCGTACTCAGCGATAGATGAAAAATTGAAAAAAATGTCATAACTCCGAAAATACGAAAAATCGCATAACATACATGGGGATGATTCGGATAGCCCTCTAGGTCCTCTACCTCCCAGCTTCCGTTCATCACTACTTTTTGGGACACCCTGTATATTTAGGTTATCGTTTATACTCATTCTTTCGGGAGTGCGAAAGCGCCTCCCGGCCAGTTTAGATTTAGTAGAAAGCGGCCTATGTGTATCCTTACATTATTGGAACCATAAATTATATTCTATAACCTTAAATTTAGACCTTCTACAATATCTTATTCCCCATTTTTATGACATAAATTTTTTATGCTATTACATCAAGATTGTGTACCATTTATGAGTATTGAGTACCTAGGTAATCTTATATTTTTTTTGTATATTCATAAATTGAACTTTTTATAAGTATTTTCTATTGAATTGTTCAATTCCATCGAGAATAATATTGTGTTATTTTCGTGACAAGAATGTGTTCAAACTTCTAAGCCAACAATGGCGCTCGTAAATCATTGTAAGAAAGGGAAAGTACTGTAAGATTTACGAAAACAAGCTGAAAAGTGTTTGCTCGTAAAATTTTCAACCAACATGCGATGGCGTGCTCTCGCGACCCGACCTTTGAATTTTAATGAGCGTGTCAGTGGCTGTGCCTGGCTTACAAACAGCTTTAATATTAAATAATGTTGTCCTTTAATTAACTTTGTTTGGATTTAATTTATTAGATCTTTACCAGCGGATCCATTGTTAAGAATTTTGTCTGGAGGAGCTTATTTGGGAAGTTTATTTATGGCAATTGCTAAGTTGCCGGCTGTACACACTCGCCGAGACACACCGAGACAGGCCGAGAACGAGTATGTACATGGTGCATTCGTCTTGTCTCGCACTCTCGTGTCTCGCCTCGGCTGTCTCGGTCGCTGGTCGGTTTTTTGCGCCCGAGTCAAAGGGTCTCGTTGAGTCTCGCGAGGAAAACGAGAGCGAGCATGTACACACTCGTTCAGTTAGTTGCTCGCTGACGTTATTTATGAATGCACGTGTTTCACTATGTGGTCTAATGAACGAGAATTACAGTTTTTGGAGTGCTATCAAACAGAACCTTTTTTATGGAACTTATTTTTTATGAATTTATTTTAAACTAGCTTTCCGCCCGCGGCTTCGCCCGCGTTTTCAAAGAAAAACCCGTTCCCGTAGGTTTCCGGGATAAAACTATCCTATGTCCTTTCTCGGGTATCAAAATATCTCTATACCAAATTTCATGCAAATTGGTTCAGTAGTTAAGGCGTGATCGAGTAACAGACAGACAGACAGAGTTACTTTCGCATTTATAATATTAGTATGGATTGGCCAGAAGGTTCTGCCACCAACTCAGCCAATTGATTTTCCATTTTATTTCTGAAATAAAGAAGCGTTTCTATTGATTCCTTAAAAATACAATAAAATACATTAACTATTCAGGAAGTTTTTATATTTATTTCCCTGTTTCTACTGCGGTGCATAGTAATCATCCACCATCTTCTTTTTCTCCATGGTTTGAGAATTTTTTTTTTATAGTAAATGTTTAAAAAGTTATAATAGCTCACGGCACAAAGAAAAATAGCAGCAGCTATTTCTACGTCCATTCTCGTGTAAGTCTTCAGTTCAAATGTTAGAACGAGTGTGTACAGGCATGCTCTCGACGAGAGTCTTTTCGGCCGAGGCTCTCGACGAGAGGCTCTCTACGAGTGTGTACAGCCGCGGTCAGACAATTTGGAAATGATTTTATTAAATGTTTGTATTCGCCTACGCAGGCCTACGCCCATTGCAGGCATTTAATATAATTAACGAAAGGGGAAAGGCCACTGTAAAGCAGGAACAAAATTAGCTAAGAACAAAGTTATACGATGAAGTTAATAAACGGCTGACCTATTACAGTAAAAGGTCTTGAAAAGTCTAGCCTGTTAATATTTGCATATTCTTAGGAAGTGGGCACAGTGGCATTTCAAGAGATAGGGGCACACGAGCAGCTCAGCAAAATCAATAGACGCGCGCACCGCCTCCATAGCCGTTACACCCCTGCCCCCAACCTCTTGCTACTTTAACTTGTTCAACGTTCAACCTTTCATGCACCGGTTATTAATAAAATATATACATTCTATTTCAGGTGTTATCAAATATTTTATGGCCAATACGTATGACGTTATTATGACGGTATTATCGAAGTATACCCGCCTGAGCAACTTAATAAATGAAATTATATTGAATTTACGTTTAGGCAGGTGGTTGGTTATTTTAGTAGATTGTCATGTACAGTATGTACCAGTCAAGAAAAATAAGCCTGATAAAATTTTACTATTGACCATAGCCATAGCCACGTCTCTAACGTATAAACAATTTAATCTATGGACAATGGACTTAAAACCTCCACAAATAATTCTATTTTCCAGCATAATTATTATCCTTATGCGCTTTTAATTACGAGACAATTTAACCCTTTTTTGTATAAATGCTTTTAAATAATTTAAGAATATCCACGGTTCAAGATATCAGAATACAAATGAAGAATAAATTCATATTTCTAATTTAGGTAAATACCTAACTCAACATCAAAGGAGAGTTCTGATGATAATGATGTTTTGGCGTTTATTTGTATTGACTTAATCCAATTATATAACGGGTTTCCATGAATTACTTGATTGAATCGCAATATGTATTACTTCGCCTGGATCTACGATACTGATGAAAATTTTATTCCGTTTACACAAAGTTTTGAATTCTGGAATGGACTGAGAAATTCATTCACTTTATAATTTGTTCTTATCTTGACCCATCATTAAAAAAATATTTACATTGATATGTTTCTAATCCCTTTGTATAGAAAGCATTTTTATTCAATACTAGCGGTCCGCCCCGGCTTCGCCCGTGGTACATATTTACGTTTTCTCTACATAAAAACCATCCTCGTACTTCAAGGAATATAATAAAAAAAGAATTATCGAAATCGGTTCAGACGGCTGAACCGATTTCGGAACTCGAGAACGGTCTCGAGTTATGCGCTTACCAACACATTTTGCGATTCATTTTTATATATAAGATTATAATTTTTTTATAATACCTTTAAGCACTGAATACAAATTCTATATTTAGTAATTAATTCTGTATAAACGAAGGGGGCGGGGGACATTTTTGTTAAGGAATATCAGCAAATTGCCAATGATCAAGTTTTTTCGCAAAAGGCAAAGTGATTGGAGAGGCGTGAATAAGAAATTCACAAACATAATATACATCAGCCTCATCCTTGCAGATCGGACATGTGGGTTGCCAAATTACGTGAGGTTCTTGACACGAATGGAACGGTATTTTATGATCGAGTTCGTACATGAGAAGTTGAATAGATATAGTTCAGAAATATCAGTATTTAAATAAGGTCTGACACGGGACAATAGCATTCGCTATGAAAAATCGTTTAAAGTTATCTATAATTCGTAGAACGTTCAATGCTCCTATGATCGCAGCGGCTTGATCTCTCCAATAGAGTTCAATACACAAACAGATTTTCCACCTCACTGGAAGTATATTGCATATTACATTCTAGTCTCTAGTGGGTGGAAAATTGTTGATCTATTATCAGTGTATGCACTTATAATCATACTTCACTGCGTTTAAATTATATCACGAGTAACTATTCTTTCTTTTTATAACGTTACGAATGAAACATTTAACTGTGTTGATTATATTATATTATTTGTGAAACACAAAATGGTCTGGAAAAGGTACATAATACAAAATATTCCATTAAATAAAGTTTGTTTTAGCTGAAATCTTCCTTTTTTCTTTAAATATACATCGATGATACGCCAGAACACTTTATCTAACTATTTGCTAATACTAAAACACGCGTATTACGTGCCTTAAGACGTAAAAACTTCGACGGACTCATCCTGTGCAAAAATAATTATATAAACCTAACAACACAATCAACATAAAATGTCTGAGGATTGTAAATCGTCCCTAAACGTTGGCACCCCATTATTCGTGTAACCTTGACCCATATCTATAGGCATATCCCATAATTTTGCGTAAATGGAGGCAAACGCGGTCCCCGTGCTAGATTATTCATGTGCCGAATCACGCAAACTGCGAAATGTGGCCTTCGAGGACAATCCCAAGTTTGTACCAAAATGAGGGTACAAATCATTATTAATTTTATTTTTATAAGAATTGAATTGATTTTTTTGAATGCATCAATCTTTTACATCTTTACATTTAAATTACATGACATAATATAGTGGGCAAATAACAAAATGATGGCTCTATGATACCAAATTTTGGTGGAGACCTTGGATAACAAGCATTTTTTTGTTATTTCAATTTTGACCGGTAGTTTAAAAAGTGGTCACCTTATGTAGTTGTATTTATTATCTAGGACTTAACTAATTTTATTAAGAACTTAAGATAGACTTCAATAATAAACTGGATTATTCAGTATAATCTTGTTGAAGAAATTGATGACCACTTCGTATAAACTATTTATATTTTTATTATTTTATAATAATTAGTTATAGATTGTTCCTTTTATTGCTCCTTTCTGGACCATTTCTCAAATAAATGAGACCAAGGTAAAAAAAAGTTTGTGATAGCGATACAAAATTGATCAAAATTAATGTCTTTTCATGAAATATAAAAGCAAATACACGAATGAATTCTGAATGTAAAATATTGAAATTCAATAAAATTAATAAGTTCAAACTGTTTTGGTATTTAGTAGAAATAAAAACAGAAAAGTTAATCTCAGCTTATGCATATTATAACCTGATAAAGTGATAAGTGCAGAGTTCTCGGTAAATTACCTCTGAGAATATCATTTAAGCCAAGTAAACAACAGCATGTACATGTCATGAATCATTTCTGTTACTTAGCTCATGATTAGCACCACACATGAGTAATATTTGAGGTGATACATAAAATCATACAGTTTAATTGAAATTCAAACTTTTAGTGGTAGTATCAGCAAACCCTTATTTTTTTTGTACAAGAGGGTAGCGCTTGACCACAATATTTCTTGATGTAAAACTCAATTATTGAAACCTTATTTCTACAAGCACAGCGCACATCACTTTCTTAAATCACACTAATAGGAACTGTAGGTAAATTAAAGATTTAGAAGATACTATACTTATTGTATTTTCAAATATGATCATGATATTCTGTTTTTTTTTTGATTCCTTATTTGTGAAAATGGAATCACAGACACAATAGAAAACCTATTGTGTCGTGGCCCGATCGGGCCGCTCGGTGGTCAAGGGGTTAAAGCATAGTATTTTATATTATTTTAGTGAAACTTGGGTTGTCTCTCATTGTAGTAAATTATGTATGCAACTTAATTATAGCGAAAAATAAACTAACATTTAATTAAAATAATTAATATTCATATCTTTAGTAAAATATTATGTACATAACCCAAGTTACACTGAACACTCCCATTTTTTAACCAATTTGTGAAATCAATGTTTCTTTAAATAGGTACTTATCCCTTTAAATTGATTTGCTGTACATATATTTTTAGATTTGGAATTTGAATGGAACTTACTTGGGTAATAAAGGCTCCATTGTACAAGCTTATTTATATTAATGAATAATTAATAAAACTTAATGTTTTTCTCCTAGGTATTCTATTTGTTTGGTGAAATCAGCCACTCTGAAGACAGCACAGATAAATAATTTTCAGTACTGTCAGTTTCAGGAAAATATTGCTATGTAAAAATATTGTAAGTAAGTACTATATTGTGATTGATGAATAAAATATAAATAATAATGTATTAACTATTACACCTGCTCTGTTACATATTTTGAGATGATTCTATTCTAATAATATGTGTATAATTTTTCAGTAAGAAACAATTCAGGAAAATAAACAATGACCATACTAATGTGTTGTAAAATGATTGACATAATATCAGCCATATTATGATAATTAATTAGGAAGCCCGTATATTCAATGTACTCTGTGTTAGGAAGGTACATTATTTCATTCTTCCAGGCCTATAGTAAATGAGGAATATTTTTTAATTTATTATCAGTTTTTACTGAGGATCGTTGTAGGTACCTATTTTTAGTTACAAATTAAATGAAACCATTTATATAATTACAGCAATTGCTTTGGGATTCGCCGTTTTAATTTTTTGATAATTTTTGAAGAGAAATAGATGTATGACGTCATATGATAAAACTTTTAATGATATCATACAAACGATTACTAATTTTAGTTCCTTGTTGGAAGTATATTCTCTTTTTTATTTAATTTCTGCAATTAAAAAAGGATTCGTGTATTAAGTATTGACCTAAATATATGTACATACATTCGTTTATTAGAATATAGTACAATAAGATGTTTGAGGACAAAAATGGGAGTGTAAAATTAATGTCTAGAGTGCCACTTACTTGTTTTTTTATTGTAGGTCTTCAGAAATTCCTTCAAAATCCTGTGAAGACCACTGAGTACACAATAAGCACTTAACAGAACACAAAGATTAAATGAAAGACTTTCTCTTCTTTGGAGCAGGAGTGTTGGTCGATTGAGTCGATGAGGTTAGCCACAGAAATGCGCAATGTTTTGACTATGCGCATTAAAATCCGGACTCGATTGTCATGCGCGCTATGATATTACGTATTTGTAATTATAAATACAAAATTTCATTTAAATTTTACGTTGTAAAAATTATTTGCAGTGAATAATTCCGAAACAGTAGGCAGCTCAGCTTTATTTACATTTTACATTCAGCAGACAAAAAACCTAAATAACGTAAAAGTGACATCTGTCGATGTCTGATAAAAACAACATTATTACTGTAGTGACATCTATAATTTAAACATTTGAAACATTCATGATTTGCTTCTGTTTCTGCTATTTGACAACAGATGGTATTTAAAATAAAAAGAAAATAATAAATGTTTTAAATGTGCGAATAATCTTAATACGATACGATAACGATACGATAATACGATACGAAATAAACACAAAGTACATATCATACTCATACTACAGACTAATAATAATATACTATATATACAACTCATATGCTCATCATACTCATATAGCCACAGTGTAAACAAAAAAGTATCTCCTTATTTTACCTAGTTAGTTGTTCTTAAACATAAATAACATTCAAAGAGGTTAAAACTTTCTTAGGAAAGGATTAACTTTGAAAAAATGAATTTTAGATACCTAATTATCATAGATTATAATAGTCGTAGTACGTAGTTCAAATATAGTGATGAATCTCATTGAGATATACTACTACATACGTAGTATATTATTATTAGTCTGTGCTACTACGTATGGAGGAGACACCACGAACAAAATCTGTGCGCCATTTTTTTGCTCTAACTAAGTTTTAAAAATGATTATCTAGTTAGGTACGTATCGATGAAAGTTATTCCTTTGCACTTTTCCGTATTATTTGTATTATTTGTGCAATATCGTAACATACCTACACGAAGGCATATTTGATGCGTTTCACTTTAAAACAAATAAAAAATGAGCGTGCAGTTACGCCATAAGGCGTATGTTGAGCGGAACATAAGTGATGTAGGCGGTGTCGTCTCCATATGTATATCTCAATGATGAATCTATCGTAGTAATAACGACGGTTCATCTACCATCAGATAAGATATTTGTTGCTAGCGACTAGACTACACAAGATTAGATTATCAATACACATCTTCTTTGAAGATATACCTAATTCTAAAAAAATATTAGATTGATGGCGGCATCAATCTAATATTTTTTAGAACTTTACCGCGGGGTATACCTACCTACTTATATGCTACTAGCGGTCCGCCCCGGCTTCGCCCGTGGTACCTACATGTTTTATAGCCTATGTTGCTCAGTGAAGATGCAGCTTTGTAATGGTGAAAGAATTTTTGAAATCGGTCCAGTAGTTTATGCGTGAAAACCATACATACATACATACATAACAAACCTTTCCTCTTTATAATATTAGTATAGATATTTAGTTAATAGTGTAAGGTTTTTCTAAAAAAAAATCGTAAGAGTTTTTCTGAATAGCTAAGCTTTTATTTATTTAATTACATAGGTAGGTGCATAATTATATAACATAATACATTATTTGCATCTGTTTTGCAGACAAACGAAGGTCAACTTTATTGATCCTTTACTGCTGAAATATGCCTACATATTAATTATGCATTACAGAATCATATTGTAGGTAAACATGATAGATCAATTAATGAAATTATATTTTAAAGTCCCGCCTCGTGATCGAGGGTCACGAGTGGCTGAATTGGTCAGGCATCCGCCCCGGAATGGCGCGAAAGGATGCGGGTTCGAGTCCCGCCTCGTGATCGAATTTTTTCTATTCTTTATAAATTTATATTTATAAAGCATTTGAATGCCATAAAACCAAAAATATCAATTTCAATTATATTTTAAAGGTTAAACGTTACCAACAATACGTTATGTAGGTATGTAGGTACCTATTACGAGAAACCAATATTTTTTTTTTATATGAATATACATAATAAATAACATATTTTATGTGTTTTCTCTTTTACATAATACTAGCGGTCCGCCCCGGCTTCGCCCGTGGTACATATTTCGCAATAAAAGTTAGCCTATGTTCTTTCTCAGGGTCTAAAGATTATCTGTGCCAAATTTCATCAAAATCGGTCCAGTAGCTTATGCGTGAAAACTGAAAACCATACATACATACAAACCTTTCCTCTTTATAATATTAGTATAGGTAGATAAAAAACCTAGAAGAATTTTGGATTTTCCAATTACCAAGTTCGATATTAATAGGTACTTACATGCAAGATTAACATATATACGTGTATTATATTGCTATAGATAATGTTATCGATGATTTATTATATTAATCTTGCATAAAGCCTTTTAACGAAATATGCAAAATTCTTTTTCAAAGGAAACTAAATAACGACGTTACGTGTTGATAAGAGCCGGAGTCGTTGATCGTTATTCAAGGCACATTAATTTAATATTATTTTGTGGATTGTTTCATTATTTAGGAATTTTTATTGCATACATAGGTAGAAACTCTACAAATAATACATACCTAAATATAACCCGCGGTACTTGAATGTTTGGTTCGTTTTTATAAAAGAAAATATATTTCGATCCTTGTGTAGATTTTAGTATAAGTAAAATATACTTTCTAAAAAATTACCAATAAAATAAGTTATAAATTGTTCATAATTATTAATGTGCATAATTTTGAATTCATTATATAAGATTGAATACCGATTGTTGTAAGCTTTACAATGCCCGATCATTGATCAATACCCTTCAAAATGTATTCTACACAATATGTAATGATGATCTGAAACATTTCTCCTATGTCGAGTTATAGAAATATTTACTACCTATGTTTTAAGTAAAAATTAAAAACCTTATTATCAAATGTAAAATATTGGAATGATTTATAGCTACCGGTATAGTCGTTTTGTACTTAAACATATTTGAAATAAAAATATTTTCAGTATTATTCAGTTGATTGTAGGTAAGTATTTTAGGTGTCCGATTGTTAGACCGAGAATTTTCTTATTTGATCTTCCATTTACATAGAAGATCAATCCACATCCAGATTGTGTATATCCACAGTCCACAGTGATCTTCGTATTTTCACACACATTTTTTTGTATTAAAAAAATTTAAAAATTATTAAAAAAATCACAAGGACATACCTAGGTAGTTATTAATTATTATATTAAATTGTAGCCTTAGATATTATTATGTAAAGTAGATAAGTACCTAAAACATGAAACGATGAAAAGATATTTTAAATTTATTTTTAATGCTGTTGCTGTATCATTTAAAACTAATTATAGTAATTATGATAACGACAATTAAGATTGAAAAGTTAACATTATCACGAGAGATTATTTTTTGTATCATCTCGGGTGAAAAAATGTTTATTAAATTTAAATTACGATCAAGTTGTGCGATTTTCTGCTGATTTATGCCGATTTTATTGGTTTATTATCAATTTAAAATGTATGAGCAAGTATTTTATTGGTTCTTATTTAACCATAAAGATACGTACACCTACGTAAATACTAGACACAAAAAAAATCTTTATAATTTCAAATGTAAACCTTTGAATAAAACCACTTTATCTACCGTAAATAGTTTAAATTAACTACAAAGAACCATTCGGCGGATCCACATGAAAAATACGTTGAATGCTTCGCGACTCGCGAGGCTGCTCGCTTTATGTTAACCTGCCTACTGAATTTTGTCGATCTAAATTACAACTTACTTACTTACATACATATTTTAATAAAAATATTATAAACAAAAGAAAAACGCAAATAAATGTTAAACATTTAATATAATCAATAGGAAACAAGAGCCGTACAAAATCGATCGAGTGCTGATATCGTTATCTCGTTATATAAGTGGTGTGCGTAACGGCCGCTATCCGACACGTCGTTAAACGTCGTTGTCCGTTAATAACAAAGACATTTTGCGTGATATGGACTTTACCATATCGCAGATAGCGGTGACGTTATCGCATTACAGAAACAATAAATCTTTATTTATTATGAATCGAATACTTATTGTACTAAAGTATTAAATGTTTGCACTTTAGTCTCTTACACGTGTATCTTTCGTGTACATTTATTCCTGTACTTTTTAATAAATATTGTAAAACTTGTACACCCCACGCTTTATGATACGAAGAAAATGTCTAATGGGAAACTTAGAACATTATTTACAACCTTCGATTTTTTTCTTAGAATTTTTAATAGAAGATAAGAATTAAGTATCTAACCGAGGATTGCTGATTATCTATAAGGAAACTTGACTATTTTAAGTAGGTACTGAAAATAAATTTCCATATCACACTCGAAATGAAATAATAAAAGTATTAGTTAGTATGTACAAAAGGAAATTAGGGATAACAAAGTCGATATTTTCATATTACGGAATTATTAATAAGGGATTTATGTATTACCTACTTTTTCATTTTGCAAATACTATGTATAGGTATATATTATTTTCTCCATGTAGGTAGATACCTACATGTAATAACATATAAATAGGTACATAAGTGTCGTCATTGTATTGCATAAAGAGAATGTATGTACTATACAAAAGTCAATGTTATCGCTTCATGATTCATTTCTACCTGTAGCATGAATGACCTAAGGCTAGAACCGCGGCTTCACTCGTTTTTGAACGAATATAAAATACGTGTATGTAAATAAATTGTATACAGTAAGAGAAAACAGGCGAGAGCTTTTCTATTGAGAGAATTCCGGCCGAATTTCCTCCTAACAAAAAAAAGTTATACGAAAAAGGTTATTTAAAATGTGATATACATTAATATACAATAAATAAATATATCTACATAAATGCACATCCGCACTTGGCGAGCGGGGAGCTTACGGCATGTACCCATAGCAAAAACCGCGGAACCTACACTGGGAACAGAATATTATATGTATACTATACGTATTACTGGTATTACGTACTACATCCATTAATTATTATTTACTAGTGGTCCGCCCCGGCTTCGCTCGTGGTACCTAGATGTTTAAACTATCCTATCTCTCAAGTTGGCTCGAACTACACATCGTGTGCGAATTTTATTATAATCGGTTAAGTGGTTTCGGAGACCATTGAGGACAAACATTGTGACACAAATGTTCATAACTCAGCCAAGGGCATGTGCTTTGGTTACACGATTTGTCACTGCTTGGATATTGGTTTGTCGTTCAAGAATAAAAGTGTAGTTTATATAATACCTAAAGGTTTTTTTTAATAGTGCATATGAAATTATATTCAATCTGTGTATTCAATCAACAAAAAAGAAGGTCGTATAAAATGTAGGCATGATTTTATGGTAGGTAATATTATGTATACCTATGTTATATCTTCTAAGTGATAAATTTGTATTTCTAAGTCATAAACAGCAAATGTACCTATTCCTAAATTAATTCATCCGGATTTACCTGTGGGGATGCACCTTACACAGGTTTCAGGTTTGCTTACCTAATCCATTGAATGAACGTGACTAATTTTCTGATTACGGCACGGACGATAATGAATGAATGAATGAATGAAAAATGAATGAATGAATGAATGAATGAAACGATACGACGATACTTGATACTTCTTATATAGAACATACAAATAAAAGAAATACACAATAAAAATAGTACTAAACAGTTTTTGGGAATAAATTGTTATTAATTATTATTTTTTTTATGCATAAATTGTATGTAGGTATGTGAAAACATATACTTGGTTGCTCTATGATAGAGCGTTGGCTCTTTCTTCTGTTTACTTTACTTTAATTACTTAGTATTATTTTTATAAGGTCCCTTAGACCTCCCAAATGCAGGACGAAGTAAGAAAATGCCCTGATCATTGTAATTCTTGCTATTTTAAACAGGTTATTTCTCCTTTTCACAGGAGTTCATCCCGTCTTTGTTGTCTGATTTTGCTTATTGGAGTTGCCTTGTAAAATGCAATTTATATGATTCATAAAGGCGTGAGTACAGGTATTTCCTATCCACCTAGTTCAGCTTGAGAAAGCGGGTAAATATAATTTACCTATGTAGTAATTCTGATGCACTGCAATCAAGAATTTAAAGTATTTTTTTAAATAAACTGTTTAATACGTAAAAAATTTCAAACGGGTTAAAATTTAACACCAATAAATAAAGAAAAACAATGCACGTAAATAAATCAGTCAAGTGATGTTATATTACTTAAGAAAGATCTTATTTCTCATCACGAAGGAGCGATAAAAAGTACTCAAATAAGTAATATTTTTTATGGCCAAGGAGATGCAATAAAGTAAAGAAAATAACTACTTTCTATATGTAACATGATTTGTATTATGTTCTTAGGGGCTTATTGAGTAGGTATTCTCAAGGTAAGCTTCAAAAATCGGTTCCATTTGGTCTCCTACATTTTGTTTGGACCACCTTTACAAAATGTAGAGCGCAGGCGGCAAAATTTAATTTTCGGAAACAAGGACACGTCATGTATTTGATAATCTCGCAAAATATATTTTACGACACTTTTCATCGGATTTTTATCTAAATAATGCCGATAAATACCAAAGCTTGATTTAAACAAGCGATTCCGATCGATTTTCGATCACAGCTTCTGAAGTCTAGCGACTGAACGTGGATTGAACAGCTATTCCTGCGCCAAGCGAAAACAGTAAAGCAAAAGCACTAAGTTAAAATGATTACAGTTATAAATAAGTACGTGTCCGATAAAGCTAACATATTATATGATACCAGGACATGTCCTGGCTCTTTGATGTCTCATGTTTATCCTCATGTGTACAGGAAAACCCAAATGCGATGTGAAACGAGATAGCAGTAATCGCCGCAAAACCTGCAGGCTGCGCCTATGAGGTTGTAACTTGTAAATTATTAAATTTACGCTCGAAAATGAGAACTAAATTTGTATATTCGTGTATATAGCTTTAATTTAAATAAGTAAATTAGTAAAAGTACATACTATGTGCAATGAACATCATAATATTCAAAGGTTTTGGACGGTGCGAGTCATGCCCACATAGATACAAAATAGTTTTTGAAAACAAAGGCCATTGCCAATACCTACGTTCTTAGAATTACTTCATTAAACCAATTTGTATATCTAATATCATAGCCATGAATTATAAATGTGAAATTCCGAGAATATTAGATATTCTAGAGTAGATTTGTACATTACAATTAATACAAATAATTATGTATTGTATTTATTATAATTATTAAGCAATGATTCATTTTGCAAAAAAATAATAATCATGTCATTTAATTTTCTTAAAAATATACTTAGGTTTAAAAAAAGGCAAATTTTTGAAAAAGAAATAAAAATTAATAAAATCAATTCGAATTTCCTTCTATGGTTTTCTTGAGATTAAAACTGATTTACGAAGGTCTCACTCATTGTGAAAAATAAGGTTTCATTATTCGTATACTACCTGTTACGAAAAAAATATGAATGTTCTGATTAGTTCTGATGCATAAGTTATCAGAAATAGATAGGTGCTTACGCAATATAATTTAGGGAGGAGCTTAAATGATATATTAAGTAATTAAGTTAAAGAAATCTAACAATATTATCATGAATTATTATTATCAGGCTTACAAATATATTAATTAAGGTTGCACTTTAGGCTGATTCGAAGGACAAAAGTTTGATAAGATCTAGGTACGGTCTACCTATTTCAATCGTTGCATATTAATTGTAATTTGACATAATTAAAAATGTAAATTATGCAATAGGATATATCCAGGATATAATTTTAATAGCAAAATAATTTAAAACTATTATAACAAGAATTTTATAGCTCTATCGAAGCAGGTTAGCCTTTACAGTAATTATTTTTTTTAAAGATCGATAATTAAATTACATGTTTAGTTATCTATACTTTGCTATTTATATAGATAAAAAGATTATGTATTTATTTATAAACTGACAATTTACAACAATCTATTAATATCTTATATCACGTGTATAAACGACAAAAATACACATTACGGTGTTTGTTCTGTTTATTTCAACATATCCAAGTACATGCGAATTGCGAGGTATTTCTTGTGCAAGATCAATACGGCTCTGGTTATTCAAGATTGAGTCATGTTTCTTAATGTAAGACCCGAAGAAATATAATCTGTCTGCATAAGAAAATCGTGAAGATATCAGTAGAGATGGGTTAATTTAAAACGTCGACCTAAATCATGTAAAATATTGATATAAATAAAAGTTATAACGTCGTTATAAGTTCATGTATCATTTAAAATAATCGATAGCATAAAATATATTATTTATAACATTAAACAATAATTTGTGACAGTAAAACCAATGACTTTCCTGAAACATCGCTCGGTGAAAATTTTTTGATCCTTTGAAAAATTCAAAGGAAAAATTCATGTCTGATTGATACTGTAAACAGATAACATTAAGCATATTAATTAACATACCTTCGTAGGTACATATAAAATGCTTATAAATAAATCTGAATTGGTTAGTCCAGGAACTTTAATCATATGGAAACAAAATATAGAGCACAGTAACGCATAATTTAAAATACAATGTAGTTATTTTATGCGTTTAATTATCTGTAAACCGGATCAATGCATACAACATAGAATGTTATCGTTACAAGTACATACTGATCATAAATATATTGGTTTGACTCTAATTGATTTAAATCTTAAACCAATTCTTAGATACTATTTTTTATCTATATGCGTTGTTTTTGTTGCTATGCATGTTTTGGCGAACGATGCTTTAGCGAGCAGCTTTAGCCACGCGTTAACGCTTCCTAATAAGGTAGGTATGTATTAATGGAACTTCGATTTTCCCAGGTGCATTCGTAGAATTTAATATTACGTCTCATGTTGTGATAAATATTAGTTTAATGGTGAAGAGATAAAATATTTCGTTACCTAAACCAAGATGCTTGGAAGTTGGAGCCAAATAGTTTTTACTTGTTATCTCGTTGAAGTCGGCGTAAAAAAGAACAAATATAGACTAGATATTACTTAACACTTCAAATACGATGTTTGATAATATTTGTACAGGATTATTTCTAGTATGGGAATTCAATTAATTATTTTTTATTCTATATACTAGCATAACAATCATCAATAATTATAGAACTGAAAATACATAACTATTAAATCAGTTCTTTGATACCGCTTACATTTTGTTTTATGAGTAGGATCTACTTAAAATTAAGTCAGTTTATTAGTAATACAGATAAATACGAGGATGCACAATAAGGAAATTATTCTTAGTATTTTGAACACATAAATATATTTATTAAAAATCAAAATAATTAAAGTAGGTAGGTACTCTGTTTTCTTTGAATGTACTAACATAAATGTAGCAATAAAATATTATCAACTCTATTACGGCTAATTTAGAAGTCAGCCCAGTGAGGTGTTTCAAATGGAGCGTGCTTGAAGGTTGTGCTTGTTTTGCGGTAGAGGAACGAACTGACCGACGCAACGTGCCTCTACTACACTGTATAGTACGGGCGCGTCGCTCTTAGCCGGCGCACGCGCATACTGATATCGAACCACAGTATAAAAGACAACGCACCCTTCAAACAAACCACTCTTTCTCTATCCGCCAGGTACAGAGACTTACCATGGAGGGCATCCTCATGAAACATGGCCACGGCCACGATCACGATGACGATGATAACACCCAGGGGGTCATTGTGGCGAAAGGAGTCTCTATGGCGGTTCTTTTTTGTGCCTCTATGATCTGTGGTTGTGCACCCCTATTGATCGCCAAGCGGTTCCACTGGATCACTCCAAATGAAGCCGGGAATCTCAAATCCTCCAACAGGGTCGTCGCCACCCTCCTTTCTTTTGGAGGCGGTGTGCTTTTGTCAACAACCTTCCTGCACCTTCTTCCTGAAGTCGACCATAACATTGAGCATCTCGTGGGTGAGTCGCTTTGAATTATATTTTATTCATACGTAGTTCTTTATCATCGTCATTGAATCTGCCTCGATTTTATTCATTTTAGTTTTTCGTGAACGTTTATTAAAATTTATTCGCCGGCTAATGGTACTCATGAATCGTGCCACTGACTTCGTACTTGTGGACGCATCGTTAAAACAAATATGACGCAAATCTGTTTTATTCAAAATGCAGTAATAATGATTGTTATGTTTTTTATGAAAAATATTATATGAATGGAAATAATTATTGGACAACTTGATTTATTAATTTGTAGTTGTATCTTTATTTTAAATCAGATTATTTATTTCAACGAACTCTAGAACTCTGGATTACAACTATTAAAATGTTGAATTGGTCAAATTTAGTTGTCAAAATTTTTAATTCGTTAGCTAGAGCATTAAACAACATAAAACGAGTAATTAAACATCAATAATGAAATTAATATTTAGCAATTACTACCTAAGCACTTGACGTCGTGACTGAAACACGTTAACTATAAAAATAGCACAATGTGGAAACATTGTAAAATTATTTGTGGTATTTTTTAACAATTCCTTTGTCTGCAATTGCATATTTCACGTAATCGAACCGGATATCGAGAATATCGATCGGCCCCAAGGTCTATTTGTTTTGGTTGATGCTCATTAAAGTGTACTATCGTATCTCGGTGAATATTATCTAAGAGTTGCGCAAACGGTTGTCCGTCAGTGGGTATGTGTGCCAGTGACCGCTCACTGCAGAGCAAAAATTAAATCAATTCGCGCTGCGTAGGGTCACTGTACCGACATGAGCTATGTAAAGGTGCAAATCAGAATATTTGTTTTACAGGCAAAACTGCCTTTTCTGCATTTGAATATTTTTTACAATTTCTTACAACATCTCATGAAATTTTCAAGGGAATAATTCGATGATTTTGTTGTAATAAAAAAAATGGCGAATCAATTGAAATGGCATTATTATATTGTACAGATACCTATGATGATACGTGGATGATACATTTTCCTGGATTTTCAACTTTCCTCTTGAATTTAATGCTTCTGACAATTTGATTTATCTATTTATCGTTATTTTGAATGCGAAATTTATAATTTCAATTTTTAATTTTTGTTAGCAGGCCTACCCAACTAACCTAACTACCTACCTATAGTTATCGAATAAAATCGTTATAAATTGATAGAAGTAGTAAATATCCTTAAAGCTAGAATTATGAATTAAAGTTAAAACTTAAAACCTATGAACATTTTTAGCAGTTACTTGATAAACTGCATTCATAAACCTTGGCGGTCGTAAAATTATTTAAATATATTTTTATTAAATAGGAATGTGGCATTGGTGAAATATTTATCGAGACATATAAATTATGTTTGCATTTTTAAATCTATTATGCCCATTTTCCAGATTTTTTCACTGTAAACTGTGTAATTAAAAACAGTTACAAATTAATTAGCTAGTAATTAAAAACGAAAAAATTGTCTATTCGGATATTAATCTATACCTAACTAATTATTAATGTTTAATGTCTAATTTATTATATTGTTAGCGAATATAACATTTCCGTTATTTTCTCTATCTCTTTTTCTATAAAAAAAACATAAACCTAATGTTCGTCCATAAGTAATATAATGAAAGTAGAAAGTATTTTTATCAAATACTTAAATTGGCCAAAACGCTAATAATAAGCCGGAAAAAGCTTCGTTAAAATAATTCTTTGATTGATAAATATACTTTTTTAATATAATAAAACAACCATATTTTCTTTTGACTTTTATATTCTGGTTATAACCTAAAAATTTAGACCTCAAATTTTTGAGTGGAGCATTTTCCTTTAAGCAGTACCTTTTTTGTTCTTACCCTTCTTTCTATACATATTATTCTTATTTCCGAGAGAAAATTGTTGAAAATAGCCAAAACCAGGCACATTGTGTACAACTTTCCCGTCTGTCAAACCGTACGTGCTCGCCGCCCTACCATTGCAATTATCTACCATTTCAATGAAGGGAAACATAGTACGCTCGTAGCATTATAATTATTAGAACTATATTAATTAATACTGTACATGTACGCGATTACTAAAGTATTAAATTTCAATTAATTTGTACTTAGGTTTGATATTGACCATGGGAAAAGTAATTTACAATCCAGTTGACATGATTCATTTTTTTATCAAGGTCATTTTAAGTGTTTCTATCCGGTGCTACGTGCAAAAAAGTACTTTTCTGTTTACGCGGTGATATTTTTTTATCGTTTCTTAATACATCTATACCAGAAATCTTCTTAGATTTATGTCATCAACTTTCTATAGTTAATAGGTACTTTGCTTATATCATTATGATGTGGCAAAAAACTATTCCGTAACGTGCATTATTATTTATATAAAATTGTTAAGTGGCTTCATCTTCGCTGAATAGCTTTGTCAAGATTTAACTTAA
>CAJQZN010038199.1:0-18558 GCA_907164685.1 Colias eurytheme | reverse complement strand
GGGGGGGGGCAATAAATGAAATGCAGTACAGACTATACGGCTTTTAAAATATAAGTCTGGTAAGCGAACTAAACTTTGCTGGTTTAGTTCTTGCTATACCGCTATCCGTGCCTGCTTCTCGTGTTTACGGGTGAATTAAGTTTATCAATAGTTATAAATGCAATGCTATACAGAGGATATACTGCATTTAAAACATGACAAAGTCTGGTAAGCGAACTAAACTTTGCTAGTTTAGTTCTTGCTATATCGCTGTCCGTGGCTGCCTCGCGTGTTTACGGATGAATAAAGTAATGTCCTGTCTTCGCATCCACAGCTAGCTGTCCTATACTGTCATAATCTTAACACAGATTCATTCGACATAGCTCCCCACGAGCTCAGTTCTTCATTTTTGCACTCGCACAACTGTGGACAACACAAGAGCAATGCCTCCATTGGTAGCAGTTACAATCAAGGGCTAGCAAGGTAGGCTAGCCATATTACGGATGTTGGAACAACCGACTATATTTAGGGCAATTTTCTTTGTCTAGTGTAACGTTTAGACTGTCGGCATTTAGCATTCCTACGGAACAAGGATGGGATCAGATCTGCATCCTTAATGAAGTTAATCGAAAGGAGATACTTTCAGACGAGTATAGTATTCAAAATCCACCATATTCCTGAACATAATAATGCATAGTTAAAGCTTCACGCGTCCTACGTACATTATTTGCTCGTAACTAAATCAGTATGTTATAGTAGGACGCGTGAGAGATTAAGCTTATAATCTCTCTTGCCATTATCCTGCAGCAGAATTCCTTGGCGATAATTTGTTCTCGTTAGAACGAGCGAGGTTGTTACGATAATATGAGAAATCCTGTCAGTTAGAGACCTGAACGACGCGATAGAGTACCGCTATTTCAGTAGTAGTAGCACCTAGAAGGGTGAAGGTATTCTGGAAAGCGGAACTGAAGGCCCGGTCAGCAGCACCAGCCACCTAATAGACAGTGTTCAGTGCTGCACCATTATAATCTGCAAAATGACTCTGACGGTATGAAAATGTGGAGTACATTTTCAAAATATCAAATGATATAGTTGGAATAAAAATCCTATTTGCCTCCGTCTACCCAAAAGACATACGGAGTAGCTAGTAGTAGTTGGTTGAATTAGAATAAGTACCTATAGTTAAAATCCTTTGTTACTGACTGGAAAAATTTGGCTCTTTTCCTATCTGACGTTCATATAGCTGTTGACTGCCTAGTGTTATGCACAAACACTATTATTATAAATAAGTCACGTTATGTAGTCCCGAGGCTTTCGGTATATAAGTTCTGATGTAAATCATAATTATACCTTAAAACCGAATTGATTAGAAGTAACGTACTTGGCTGTAGTAATTGCAGTTTTGGGACACAGATAAGCTCCTTATCATTTTAGTCTCTTGAGTTCAGTATATTTGTTTCCAGTACAGAGTTTATGACCTATCAGTTTTAAATAAATAATTCATGCATTGTACTGAAAGTACTAGCCATGTTTAGATTATGATTGGTGGCGTTGGCTCTAAACATTAATAGATACCGCGCGGTTTGGTTGGATGTTAAAAATCTGTATTATAATTAAAACCGTTTACCTGTTTTGATATTCTATTGCCTTATACAAGGGGTGACCTTTTAAATTTATTTCTGACCCCAAAAGTAAGGACCAAGGTCTCTTCTTGTCTGCTTGTAGCAGGTTGGGTTAAAACTGTGTGAATTGAGACAGGTGGTAATTCTATGTTAAGATGATTCAATTGTGCTTCTGCAGAGTTCTAATTGAACAGATAAAGGTTTGAGTTTGAGGTATTTTTGGCCTCGTCGGGATCAGCTGTTGCTTCATTTTGTAAGTAACATCTAAATGCTTAATTGAAAGTCGTTACTGGCGCTTTCGCAGATTTACGCTAAAGATAGTGAAAATTGTAGTAACTTTAACTTTTCAAGCCCAAAAGGTTGACTAAGGTACACTTGAACCAATCTCATAAGTTCTAATACTTTTAATCATTATGATTAACTTTTTGGTTCTTATTTGATTAACTTTTCATCTGGGATTGTTAATATATTATATAATATAAAAATTTGTGTGATTTATTGGTAGGTATACTATCTGCACACCTTACTCTTTCAAATAAAGAAATAAGTAATTACTTATGTATTCAAATTCACATTGGCGTCCATATATTGTACACCAGGTGGTTAACAAACAGGTCTCAATAAGTAAGCTTCAAATTACGGTCAAGTGTTTAATAGCTGTGTTTTACCTGAAAATAAAACACATATTAAATACTTACCTATATTTGAAGCTTACACTTAACGTCCACCTGTTGTGGATTTCGACTCAATGAAAAATATCCAGCGCCCGCACATTATCGTGCGCCCCGCCACCTGGTGGGGAGGTGTGCGAGAGAGATAGCATACGTACAACGGAAAGAGAGGGAAAAATAGGCGGAAAAAGCTAGGTACCTTCTCAATAAGTAAGCTTCAAATATAGGTAAGTATTTAATATGTGTTTTATTTTCAGGTAAAACACAGCTACTAATCGAGTCTTTTTTTTTTCTCTTACGCTTGAGTATGCTCAGGAATAGAACCCTTTCATTTTTCAGGGTCTGATTCGATGTGGTTTAATTGTTATTAAATAAACAAAAATAATAATTAATAAATATTTATTAAAAAAAAATTATGAGGCGTGCACTTTTGGATTTTCCAAATTATTTAGTTAGTATCCAGACTATTCATGTATTTTGCTACGACTATAAGCATAATATTTACAACACCATACATATTTTTAAATAAATATTTATGACATAATATACTTAAAAAAATCTTTTATCTACATTATGTATTTTCACATTGGATTATTTGCAATAAGAAAAAAAAACTCAATTCGCTTCTTAGTCATTTATTTAATAAACACTTAAAATAGGTACATGATAATACAGATTTTTGTAATACATATGACTCGCTCAAGAAAGTATTACGTAATATTACGCTATTTGGTACAATTTTAGTCTGAAATGTGGGTATCACTTTAAAATATATTTTTTTTTTTACAATTTTGGTCTGAATGTCGACTATCCGAAAGCATACAAATCACTTATGTTCTAATTGTTCCTCGTTCAAAATTTCCTTTACCGTAGGTACCGTTTCGTTTATATATTTACAAAACTTTCATACATTAACTATAGGTAAATATAAATATAAGTACAATAAATAAAATATGTATAATTATACAAATGACATAACAACATGAAAAATACATTTAATAAGTCACTCTCAACTTAATACAATGTTGGACTGTTGACAATGAAATCATGTTTTAGTATGTTACACAAAAACCATGTGGAGATCAAAAATTAAACGAATTTTCAAACGACGCGAACGCTTCCAAAAGCCACATCAATTAAAAAAGCCACATCAAAAGGTTTAATTGATACTTCATAAGAAATTCCTTCTAGTGAGAATAATATTTATAAGAGTTTCTAAATAAATTGAATGTTCTTGCTTATGATAAAGTTATAGTATTCATTATTTACCACGTCTAAGTTGGTAACACCCTGAAAACCAGTTTACTCTTCATTAGAATATCTCAGTAAAAGCAAATTATATCTCGACTAGACTCCAGAAGTTAAATTTATGGTAATTGACGCTTTGTACGTCAAGTAACTGCCTTTGTTTTTAATAACACCAGTTTATGGAAATTAAAATATTCAGTTACAATTAAGGTAACAATATTTTTCACCTGAAGTAGCGCTGACAAAAGAAAACAGAAAACATTAACAGAGTGTATAGAAAATTACAATTAGTATATTTTGTTTTAAAAATAAATCCCGTAGTCCAACATGAATTAATGCGAAAACAATAAAATATATTCAATATATATGTATAATGATACGACTACAAAATAAATTAAACAACTTACACTTCGCCAAAATTTTTACAACTATGTACAAAATCTTAACAGCTACACAATACAATAAACTTATGGTCAACAGGCCTATGAAATATTAAATTATAGTATCACAAAATGCGGCTGAGCTTTATCAAAATTTTATCCAAATCATCATCGTGAGCCCATATAATATTATATTCCCACTGCTAGGTATGAGGGTACAGGCTCCACCACATAATCCACCACGCTGGCCAAATATTGTACACCAATTTCCTTCACCGTTCAAGCGGTGGTGATGTAATCAGCATGCACAAATAAATTGAAAAATCTATCTCAGCATGCTCACCTGGTCTCGAACCCTCAACTTGAAGTCCGAGGTTCTCACCTAGCCACCTGCTCATTTTTAACAAAAAAATTTCATTCAAATTTTCGCACTTAATATTAAGATAGACCATGCGTTAATGAGAGGGGCGCTTAGCATTTTCATAGCAGCGGAGTTGGTTGACGCGGCGAGAGCGCTGGCTGCTGCTTCCACGCATTGGCGATAGGCGGCGTGCTCCAAGCAGGTGATGGCACAATAGTGCTCGTGCGCACACGCCCCGTCGCAAATGTTCGTGGGCTCGAACTTCACGTTGTATGCTCGGAGGTATCTATGAATTATAGCCAGGTATTGAATAGACTTTTATAACATTTTAAATTGCGAAATGATAGTAAATAATTATAGTTTCAGCAAGATTAACAGCTGATATTTTAACTGAACTTTTCTTTTAACACAGACACTTTACGCTATCTATCAAAATTTGCTAAATAGCGTGCCCAGAAGTATACCTTCAGTATTTCAAAATACACGAACTGTGGTAATATTTTTAAAACAAACATTTCACCAAAGTTCTTTTACAACATATCGATATTCTAGACAACAACAAGAATATAACCTACCTGCTAAAATACGTAGCATCTTGAATTGAGTTACTACGAAATTTTTCCGCCAGGTTATGAAGCGATTCAGCAGAAACGTCTCGAAGACCATAATATTGAGTGAAATTATATTCCGTCACCCATTCCGCCGCAGAATCCGCGCGATTTGCTGAGGCCAAATCCAGGTAAAATTGCGTGAAATCTAATACCTGTAGGAAAATCATTTTTGTACCTAACTATTTAATTCTTGAAATATAAACTGAAAAATATAATGATGGATCTCATTGTATTAGGTACTTAAGAGATTAGATATTTAAATATTACGCTTTGTGTTAGCAAGAAAAGAAAATCTTCGTTGAGAAATCTCTTGTGCTCCTTACCCATTTTAATTATTTTCTACATTTACCTTTCAGTAACGGTATAATAAAAGCAGTAATGATCTACTTGAGAAGATCTCTCCCAAGTGTGAAATCTTAGTGCGTTCAACAAGCAGTGGCTAGCTATTTTTAAAGCTTTGTATTTTCCACTCAAGACTCTCAATGGAGGCTGTAGTGGTTCGTCTTAATAAAGCGCCCAGGCTCTTACTTGATCGATTATCCGTTGAAACAACTTTGCCATCAAATGAAAATGAATTCTGTGAGAAATTGAGTTATGAAAAAAATACTTCTTCGTGTATTATTTTATGATTTAACTTTTTATTATTTAATGCTAAGAATTCCGAGTTTTAAAATGCATGAATATAATCGTTATTGTTTGTCGATTTAATCTATGATACACTATTATCTATGCAATTAAAATGATAAAAATTGAGCCCTTTTTTATAAATGTACATTTTTTTCTTTACTTTACCTTTCCAGTATCTGTATCAAATTTGTAAAGACGCAAACCCGGATTAGATGAGCCTCCATATTCGTGGTGTGGACTTACTGATGGTGCCAGAAGAACCCACGATACTGGCCGTTCTGAAATTAATATCTATTAGATTCTAATAAATAAAAACCTAAAAATAAATTACAATGTAGAACCTAGTGTAATAAAGGAACAACTTTCTGGACATAGTTTACACTAACAGTCACACACTCATACATAATTTTGGCAATGAAATTGGCTTCTATAACGTAACTATGCAACAAAACACTGCCATAATTTTGTTAATTAGGAAGTACCATCCATACTATTAATATTATAAATGCGAAAGTAACTCTGTCTGTCTGTCTGTTACTCAATCACGCCTAAACTACTGAACCAATTTTCATGAAATTTGATATGGAGATATTTTGATACCCGAGAAAGGACATAGGCTACTTTTTATCCCGGGAAAATGACGCAATCCCGGAAATCCCACGGGAACGGGAACTATGCGGGATTTTTTTCGACTGCGCGGGCGAAGCCGCGGGCGGAAACCTAGTTTTAAATAAGTTTATGAGCCTGTTTTTTCCTATTTATATTCGACTCGTACAAGAACACTTCGTCGTAAATAACCATTTATCAATAGAGTTCAATTATTTAGAATGTTATGTCAAACAGAATAATATACATAATTGGTCAACAAAAATAATTACATATTGAGCGTGGGAAGCGACATGTTCACAGTTCGAAGTTGAACCAATATTGTCGTTTTGTTTGACGAAATCTATATTAATTGAATCAACACAAGACAGAGACATGGCCTAATTAAATAATGCTATTAGTGGTTGTGTTAGAGCCCACTTTAGACATACTTACTATATATTTAATTTTCCCTTTGGCCTTTGATAATTAATATAGTAGACAAAATCTAATTTGGACTATGCCATTCGCTAGATTTAAATTTAAATAATATACTATTTAAAGACTGTGAAAGAAGACAAGGGGACAAACAATACTTTATATCCTACAGTCTAGAAAGATCTACCAAAACTACGTTTATTCCCACCTGCAGCACCGTCACCGTTAAGTACAGACTAATTTGAATACATTCACATTATATTGTACTTATTTCTCTCTTTTCAGATCCTTATACTTTATAAAAATTATTTAATTTTAAATTTAAAGTTTAAACTCACCTTCATCATAAATAACTCGAAAGGTATCAGCGTGTAAATGGCCAAAGAATTGGCCAGCAATAATTGGCGCATATTGACGCACCATTCTGAGATACTTTCTATTTGCATCTGCAGCTAGTATACTCCTACGGGAGTCGTAGCCAGGGCCTGCATGGCCCACTATGAAGACCTAAATATAAATATTTAATGTTAAATATTCTGGTAAACTATAATTAGTTATACTTATTAATTAAACTTCACTGTTCTATCCATAACACCCTATGCCTAATTAACTTAATTACTACATCTATTTGATTTGAACAAAATATATTTCTAATTTTCATAAAAATTTTAACGAAATGAAAAGGTGATTTTCCTGTATTTAATTATCTTTACGAACAGAAATGTTATATAAAAATGTAAATAATTATTTTCATACGCCTATATCGGTAACTTTCAATTTTAAACTATACTATGACGGAAATATCAAACCAAACACGACATTAACAACTCGAAGTTAATTATTCGTTAGCTTCTAAGTTTTCTAAGCGCTTTTTAATGGCCGTTTATTATATTACAATTAGGTGAAACCTAGACTTGGAAGAAGTTAAGCTAAGCATATAATTTCTCTCTATAAAATAATATTTCAAAATTGTCAGCTTTTTGTAATAATAATAAGTATCGACACCGTCAAAAGGTACTTACCTTTTTCTTGTTAAACTGTTATTAACTATAAAACAGTATAGTTAGTAGTAGTATAGTTGACCGCCTCCTTGGTACAGTGGTTGACGCGTGAGCGTAGAACCGAGGGGTCCTGGGTTCGATTCCCGGTGAAGACGAAGAAAAAAAAAATATCTCGGTCTGGCAGGACACAGAAGGCTGATCACCTACTTGTCCCTAAAGAAAATCGATCAGTGAAACAGATGTATGAATAATGCATCTGCCCCTTACCCCACTAGGGGACACGGGACTTCACTATAAAACAGTATAATTTATAAATTAAAGTCAATCCCTGTAGATTGAATCTATAGGAATATCTTTCTCAAAATACTTTTGTAAATTAAAATTCAGCTCAACTTGATAAAGTATCATTAACTCCAATCAACCTCAACAATATCAATTTTGCAAAAAGTGATTAGTACCACCATTAACAAGCCAAGTGCACGGCCGAAATAAATCACCGGAAAAATCTCGTAGTTCGAGCGATTTGGATTCTTTCTTCCAATTTCAAAGGCTATTAGATTAACGAGCTTTTAATCTATAAGTTATTACTGTTGTCGATGTTCTCCGACTTCCTCAGTTATAGTTCTGACTTGTTGAGAAAGTGGAAACCTTTATCAAAGCCGCACTCAAAGTAAATTATTTGTAATCAGATTGTACGATCGTTGAAAATGTATAATTTTACGTGAACTTTGTAAACAAGATTTATGAGCGACATGTGGGTCGGGAGTTTTCAATTTGTAAACTTCAGGCCTTAATTTTTGTATTTGAAAAGTTATTACGTTCGTTGGTTGTACATAAAATTTTAATGGAATTAAAAAAGAACATAGTCTTTCCGAGGTTTGAAGAGATTTTTTTTAATTGATACACTTGCAGGATAAGAATTCACTGCACCGCTAAAACGATGAGGAATGAGGTACTCACAGCTCACTCACACCTAAATTTATTTTTAACTGGGTTATAAAGGTATTACTTGACAAATTGTCTTCAGATTTTAAATGAAATTTGTTTTAGAATAAAGAATTAATATATCGTGTCTAATACAACGCTGGTCCAGTTTAGGGATCCTTCAAATTAATGACTGGTCAGGGACCATGAACGGCTAACTAATTCTGAAGCCAGGGCTCATTAAGTCTAATAGACCCCATTTAAAACATGGCTTTATTTAATTAAAGCCCATATATTCATACCAAAGTGAAACTTTCAAATTATTATGAGTAATGCATGAATAAGCATATTCCATACTAACTTTTCGCACGCGGCTTCGCCGGCTTTCGCATTTGCCTATTGTAAGTAATCAATTTACAAAAAATTACTACGTTATATAAAAAACATGTTATTTTGAACATGTCTATAATTATACAACATTGGACGAAATATTTAATGGTCGAAAGACGAAAGCTCAATTTTCTTTTCCTAGCTGCTGTATTTTGTCGTCACCAGAACTGTGTAAGGTGAATGTAATTCTTTATTCAAGAGCATACCTTTATAAAACAGAATATTATAATATAATATTGTATGCTCTATCTAATTATTATTAGAGGTTCAGAAGCAGTAAACCACAAACAAACTCTCAAATGCTAACATTAAAACTCCTTAATAAATTCTCCAATTATCACATGTGTTTACTTACCATTTCATTATTAGCTGTGGCCTTTTCCAGTACTGTATCAAGCCAGTCCCACTGACGCTGTGCTAGCACGCTACTCTCTTCACGATCAGTCAGTAAGTTTGTATTTAGCACCACAATCCGCAGTTTGCTCTGAGTTTGATCTATTGTGTAATATCCGCCTGTACAAAAAATTATATGAAATCAATAGTTTTTTATGTTGAATTTTTTTAAGGCATGTAAATATTGAAATTTTATTTATATTCATGTAGTTAGATACAATTTTGGAGAACCTCGTTGATACAGTGTTCGATTATACTAACTATTTCTCAACTAATACTTGCTTCGGGTTATAATAACTACAATATCTATGAACAATTGTACAGGTTATTCACATTCACATTATTCACTTATTAAATCACACATAAACCAAATACTTACCAATTTTCATAGTCTGTAAAGCTTCTAATGGCAGCCAATGACTCCACAAGTTCGTTAAGCGCTCAGATGGCGCAGGATCAGTATGGCCCAGGACGGGAAACACAAAATGTGAACTGAACGTCATACTGAGCAACTCTGTTATGTTCCTGATCGCCTGGTACTTGCTATCCTCTGTCTCGTCATATCTTGATGCTATGATGTCGCTATTTTCAAAATGATATTTAAATATATATGTATTTAGAAAATTGTGGAAAATAAGATAAATAAATACCTATGTTTAATACGATTAGAAGAAATTGCCTGAATCTTTAACTATTAATTGTATTTTTCACTAGTTGATGCAGTTTGTATTTCTATCAAAACATACGTGAAAAATTGTTGAATTTTTTAATCTTTTTTTCTTTTTTTAATACCAACATTAACTAATGAAAAGATTTTAAAACCAACTATTAAGATGTAAAGTTCAAATGTAAATTAAATAAAAATGAATTAACCCTATACGGATTTTCTCGAGCATGAACTCTTTGAATTGATTTCAAGCAAATACTAAGAAGTAGTGCTGCAACATCAATATAGAAATGAAGTACGCCGCAGTAATTTCATCACGCTATCGTGTAACATTAGTCACCTGAATTGAGTACTACTCCTATCTGCAGGGTCAATATCGAAGCAGTAGTTGAGACAATTGTGATAACTACCAAAATCATGATGATAAATGATTGTATTTTTTTATTTATTGTTTCAATTAAACTTGCTTAAATTTCACTAAAGTTTATAGTAATAATAAACTTATCCTACGAAATCTACACTCACAACAACATATCTAATCATAAACTAGTAATTCAATTTATAATTATAATGCCTTCAATATTTACCGCCTAAAACTTACCCGGTCCACAGCACGTATTCTATATTTTCAGAATGTCGGGTTCGCATGTATCGCAGAGCTGATACTATAAGCTCCAAGGAACTGTCACAGGAGTAGTCCCCGAGGCGACCGATGCCGCCATGGTGGCCCGGAGTCCCTCGCTCGTTTGTACGACGACATTCTAAAACATTTTCGCAATAGAAAAGCAATTGTTGTAAAACAAAAACAACAATCACAACAACAATCGACGTAACAATAATACATTTTAGCTATAGCATTATTGAATATTTTTTTGCAAATATGTATTCTATGCAATATATTATATTGCATGAAAAATCCAATGTGTTTTCGAAGTTGTTTATTAAAATGTAGAGCAAGAAATTCGTAGCCAAATATCAGAAATATACGATTGATTAAATACAAAATTGTTATGTTCAAAGATATAGAAAACAACGGTTAAGTTAATTTCTATCAGAGAAAAGCTTTTATAATCTTAAGAACCAAAGACGATTCTCGTATAAAGCAGCGAGCGGTTAGTACAAACATTATTGGAATACTGCAAAAACAAGAAAACGGCACGCTGTTATTGCAAAGTGCTAAGGGTTAGTGGAAACAGACAATATTAAATTATTCAACAAATGTACTTACGTTTTCTTTTATCGCCGAGCGGTGTGTATAATGCATCGTAATGAAAGTCTGTTATGTGCCAGAAGTAACCTAAAACAAAGAATTTGCGTATTACCTGTGGGAATCTAATCTTATTTCACATATGAATTGATTCCTGCTCTTCTTTAACATGGAAATTACATTACAGGTGGCCATAAAAGAAACAATTTCCCATTATATGCAAATCCGAACTCGTATTTCAGTATTAATGCATGAGGACGTATTTAAGAGCTACAGAACCACAGACATACACTTAACGGTCAAAAATATCTCTTCTTTTTACTTCGGCAGCGATAATGAAATCAAGTGTCAAATGCCAGAGTTAAAAAGTATTATAAAACCGCAGTGATATCCTCTATTTTAAACGCGAAAAATAGCAATCATAGGTGATAATAAATCGTAACATAAATATTTATCGCTAATTAAAGGAGGTAAAGTTAACTAAGGTTCGAAACTTCTATGTGATCGACAGCTTGAAAGAAACTAATGGAAACTAATTACTGCAGACGTAGCATGTATCAGCTACGCATATTCTATTAAACTACATGTAAGCAAGTAAGTTTTGCGGTTACCAATATTATAATTATTACTGTTATCATAATTGATTAATTATTAGGAAGGATTTTTTATTAATTTACTTCTCATAGATTTCAAGTATTTTATAATAGAAGTTCGTAGCTTTTCTTTGTTATATTATAACTTTTCAATGTTGCAAGCATTATTTTTTTAATTTGTCAACGTTGTTTATTATATATAAATTCATGATATTACGCAATAAGTGAATCGTTATGAGGTTAACAAATCCGTTTATTTAAATTTTAATAAAGAATAATGTTCTCAACCACTTTTTATTAAACTTTCAAACCGTGGTATTTCAAGAATTCTCTTTGAGATATTTTTTATCACGGCTGTCTGATAATAATTTAACTTTATTACAAAAGCACTAAAATATTTCGTTTCCTATTCATTTCAAGTTTTAAATTGTTAGGATATCTACTTTATGTAGATATATTTAAGAGACAGTTGTGCTTAAGCTGTTTCACTGAGGTAAATGTCGTTTTTACTTTCCCCCTTAAAAAATATTAAAAGTTTGTACTTACAGAAGTTTTACTACTATACATAATAAAATATAATAAAATGTAGTTCAATTTAATGAAGAATTTCGTTGAAACATCTCGTCGTGAACCGCGCCAATTTAATTGAGCATTTACAATCAAAAGAAAATATGCGAAGAAAGAAATACGTCCAGAACAGATTCCTTTTAATAAATTGGAATTTAATACTCCTGGTCGTCTTAAATAACTGTTGGTCGGAATCTCTTTCGAGTACAAATCAAGAAGAATATTAACGCACCTTTAATAAGGTAAATAACAAGAGAGGAAAAGGCAATGAAATTAACTAAATGTGTTTTGTGACGGGAAAATATAAATAAAACAAGAAAGTAGATAATATTTTAGCCAAATCATAAGAACAAATGAGTCATGATGGCTGAGCACTCCTATTACAGTTCAATTTTGATTTTAGTTCGTGTTCTGCCCATCTCAAACATGATTTTGATGGATGAGACAAATTATTAAATTAATTTTGGCCCGTTCGGTCCTCACTTATATACCAACTTGCTCCATAGTTATATAACTATCAACCAACTTAAGTGTAAGTATTATAAATACCTTACCTAATACCTTTTAAAAAGATTAGTTCTCTTAATTTAATGAAGCTTTAACTTCATCCAATGCCTCATATTGGTTTTATTGAAACATGAACAGAAGAGAATATTTATTTAAAGAATACAATCAAACTATACTACACAAATAATAACATTCAACGTATATTAAAATAACTATTTATAATATAAAACACCGCTGGGTGTATAAATGTTGATTTAGTAAACAAAATCCTTTGTTATGTAGCTGTAGTGGCGAGGGTAATTCGTTTTAAATCAAATTATTTATTCAATGCAATACATTCTACAAGAGAAATAAGAAATACGTTATTTGTGATTGGCTTGCATGTTTTATAGCGATTGCAGATACATTTATACAAACACTAACGAAAGGTAAATATGTGTGTGAAAAGAGGTAGGTAAGTATATAAAGGTTCGGTTTATGTAGAATTTAATTTCTTACAAATTCCGTTCCTTGTAAAGAAATTGCATAACTACATGGAACAGTTCAAAATTAAGCGATTCTATTTTTAAACATTCATTGAACAGTTTAATTTAAAAACGTTTCATTCGAATGTAATCAATTATTTGTACGCGGTTTTCAACACAACAATGAAAACTGACTCAACTTTCAGGGCTTTTCGGGCACAATTTAACAATGTATAACATAATAATAGAAGCGCAATCACAATTCAAATTACTCATTGAGTCTATAATCCGAATACAAAAGAACAACCGCCAAGTCGGTCAACACCTACAATATAATTATGTTCAATGAGGGTAAGATGGCGACCAATTTTGCGATATAATTAAAATTGAAATGTAATTAGACCGAAATCACATCGAAGATATACGAGCTGACGTTTCTTGAACAATGACCCACACACTCGCATTCTGAACACAAGACACACACACATACAAGCGGTATCATCAATCAAGCTTCCAACAAAGGGAGGAAGTCTGTGATTAGCAAGCCTAAATTATTATCAACCGGCGTATGTGCCAAGTGCAGACTACGACGATTACGATTCTCGGAGGGAACAACCTCTGTGGTTTGATCATAATCTTTTTGTTGGGTTCCTGGCTTTTGTTAAATGTTAAGAATTATTTAGAATATTTTCTTCATGTCCTCTTATGGTAAAACCTTTCAATTCTTAGGGCAATAAAGAAAGAATATAATACGAATAAATGTTACAATAACTTAATAATGCACGGTTTTTGGCCAACAAAGCTAAATCTCCTTCTCGGCAGCTAAAAATACCGTAACATAGAAATCTCGAGAGATTCAGATCGGGGGCGGCAATACCCCAAATGTAGAAGAATCAATCGACCGCCGTTTTCCCTGATGGACCATTTTTAGTTCCATTTTCGTGGTATATTTAATGCTTACAAGGCAATTTCGAAAACTACATTAGAACTATAATTTACTTCGAACCTCGTTTCAACTCAGTAGAAACTTTTTTCAAACAGTAGCAACCGCTTGAAAATAGCTTACAGGATTACATGCACTAAATTCATCTCGTTTACAAGTTTGTATTTTCAGGAAACAGTTTTGTATTCGACAAATACGTGTATTAGTGTTGAATGCGGGAGAAAGTTGTTACTCATTTACTAACATGCAACGCTAATGATTTAGTGCAAGCTATTGTCCGCAGCTTGGCCCGCATGGTCAAAATAAATTTTCTTAGTATAAAGATTCATCTATTTTATTCCTTTTTAGGAAGAATTTATGAAAATTATTTATTAGTAGATGTCTAAATCATAGTGTCTATCGTATATAGTTAAACTACTGAGTTTGGGCTGTGCATTGATATATTTGTCAGTATGTAAGTCACCTTTTATATCGATAAATCGATATATCCCGCTCCTCCTTTATTTCAAAAAGAACTACTTTTTGCCATTTTGCCACAATCCTGTTACGTAATTGTATATACCTCTGCATATTTTAGTTTAACACTAGCAATCGACGTACAAACACTATCTATCCAAACAAGATTTTTCTCTGTAATACATAATTTACTTTATCTAACTTTAATCCGGGTAAAGCCGGGCGAGAGCGAGTAGGTAATAAATTTACTTACTTGTTCTTTTGAATTAGTTTGCCTCGATGAGATTGCTTTCTAGCTATAAATCTGCTTTTTATACATTAACCATATATTTTCGTTTGGACCTTTACCTTGTACCTCATGATACAAGAAATTGATTTAATCTCGCGAATAATCTGCTCTTAAGAACTTTTATCACGATTGATTTTGGAAATCTTCAGACACGGATTTCTATTATAGTGCATTGGAGGAATTTCGGATGAGGGGTAATTTCAGAAAATTGTGAATACCACTATTAGAGCATCGCTTTATCGTATCGCGAAGGAAGGGCATGAAGATATATATAGGTTTGATATTATTAGCATACATATTTGTTTAATCTATCGATAGTTACGAATTAATTTAACATATACGTATTTACCCCGTGGCCGTAATTACCCCAATGCACCTTACGTGTTTCTGTATAAGTTGAATAGGTATGTTTTTTTAAATGTTTAATTCTAATTCTTAACTACAGTCTATTGATGGGTGACATAGCGGTGTTCCACCCGCCTACGTGCTACGGAAGCAACGTACAAAATCAGTTGAGCTGTTGGTTTAAAGGAATCTTAAGATGAAGTCTACAAATACAGGTCACTTGAATCAATTTCACAACAGTTTAGCCACTTTCAAAAATACTTTAAATGGTAGATTTTACATGATAGTGTCTCCCTAGCCATTGGAATTGAATTGAAATCTATGCAGAAAATAAGGTAGGTATGAAAATTGTTTTCACACTTCGATGTTGGTATACGACGTACATAATATATTATCTTACGTACGAGTTTTCCAAAGTTTCAAAGATTTTGAGATGAAGAATTGCACACGTAGGAAATACTCAGCTTTTCATTATTTATCAAACATTTCCAAGAATTTAAGAATAATAATGTTCAACATAATTTCAGCTATCATAACTTGTTACTTCATAAATTATGTAATAATATTGGAAACAAACTCAACTCTTTATCCAAGAGTCTCTAACATTATTATGATATTACTAGCGGTCCGCCCCGGCTTCGCCCGTGGTACATATGAAAAATAGATGTTGGCCGATTCTCAGACTTACCCGATATGCACAGAAAATTTCATGAGGATCGGTCCACCCGTTTCGGAGGAGTATGCAGACTAACATTGTGACACGAGAATTTTATATATAAGACTAGCGGTCCACCCCGGCTTCGCCCGTGGTACATATGATAAATAGATGTTGGCCGATTCTCAGACTTACCCGATATGCACAGAAAATTTCATGAGAATCGGTCCACCCGTTTCGGAGGAGTATGCAGACTAACATTGTGACACGAGAATTTTATATTTAAGATATATATTTTCGATTGAACTAAACTAATTTGTAAAGTAGGCATTATAATATAAAATTAGTTACAGCCCACGGCTCACTGATTCCCGAATAAAAAGCATATATTCTAGTAGGAATACTGAGAAATCCCAACTCACACAGAATCACTACATTAATATCGTTACAATAAAATACAAAGTTATTTATTTTCAAATATGTATCAAAGTATAGAAAAAATCGTCTCATTTTTTTTTATTCTTTAAAATTATCTTATTACTAGATTTCCGCCCGCGGCTTCGCCCGCGTTTTCAAAGGAAAACCCGCATAGTTCCCGTTCCCGTGGGATTTCCGGGATAAAACCTATCCCTTGTGTTAATCCAAGTTACCCTCTATATGTGTGCTAAATTTCATTGTAATTGTTACAGTAGTTTTTACTTATTTTGTAGTTACTTATTTTGTATATTAAGCTTATAATATTTAATGTACTTATGTTTAATCGGATGTTATAACAATAAACAGCATTGTTAGTAAAATATACATTAATTTTAACTTAAATACACTTTTGTGATTAAATGATTAAATAATTATTCAATATTTATCTTTGCTACTGATGAAAGTTGTTATTATAATAAAACGGTTAGTGAAAATATTTGTTGTTCCGTTCGATTGTAAAATATTATTTGTTTCCGATTATTTACTCCTATGTATTTATTTAACACCATATTCAATTGATATTTCTGTAGTTTTAATTGGATTTTGATGGATTAATAAATATTTAGTTGAACAAATGGTAGTTTCAATATTTATATTGATGAAACGAAAAAAATATCCGCACTTACATTTGCTATTAAAACAAACAGCATTGGTTTGGTTTTCATAAATTTAAACAAAATTTAAAATAGTTTCGATAACATGAAAAATGATGTTCGACTAAAGTTGGTGACCGAATTCTAACCATATAAATGTTATTGGAAATTTCGTAAATCAAGACGGTGTCGTCATTTGAACTCCATGGTGCTTCGAAGATTTTATGCTTTTTAATAAAATAAAACTTTATTGACATAACAAAAAGTTTGAATATGAGTATATCTATAATATCTCCTGATGTTGGCTAGTCTTAATCGAAATAAGCGATCGTTGGTAGGAATTTTCCACCACAGGAGCGATAATAAGCACAAGTTTTTTTCATGTGATATAATAAGTACATACACTAAATTGAAAAGGCTACGTGCAATCCACATAATATGATATACTTAGTATAAATTAAGGTATTTAAATAAAACATGATATATAGAAAACATAATGAATAGGTGAAAAGGCTGACACGCGTTTCTATGAAAACTGACAGCTTCAACTATGGTCTAGAACTTTCTGAATGCAGCTTATTCAGACACCTCAGTCAAGACTTTTAAGTAGGCTACACATAAATAAAGATACAGTTCTTGCTTCGAAGAACTTCGCCGCAATCTTAAAATCTTAAGTGTTTTTCTGATGCACACAAATGGGCTAAGGAAGCGGTTAAATTTAAAACCGTGAATATTCATTGCGTTACTTTGCCACAATGCTGTTTTTTTTTTTCCTTTTTGTTTTTTTCTATGAGTTCCTTTATTTTCGTATTTAGCGAGGCTGGATTTTCGAAGGCGTTAGGAAGTGTAGTAAAAAAACAAATATGGTTGCAGGTACATATAACAATGAAAACGTACCTATTTTTCCTTGAGCGCATGTTAGTAGAATGATGCAGCAGAAAATCAACAACAACTTCATCTTCATTTTGGCGGCATTTACGTCATTTTCAGCATCTGAAAAGAAAAGAAGAAATATTATATCTATTAAATCTGTGTCTTCTTTTTTGTGTCAAACAAATTGTAGGTATATTAGGTAATCTTAGATTACGGAAAGTCTACTGAAATCACAACTGAAATTATTATAACAATTACCTATTGCTATTTACTATAACATTTCGTGAAGGGGCGGCGCTATTTATATAAAGGATATAACGCAAACAAAGCGGCTGACCCCCAGCAAGAACAAACATATCATCAAAGAGCCTCTAAAATTAAACCCACAGAAAACTTAAGTAAATCCAGGCACGACTTTGTGGCTCGTAGTACACAAACATTCACAATACGCCGAGTTCGTTACAAAGCAATTTAATTTTATCCAAAAATTTTAAACTTCCCCTCGCCAACCATTGCAACTTAATGCGAAAAGCTGGAAAGTTACGGTAACGGGAACATATAACAAATAGATTCACTTGGTCTGAATCGCGCGATTCGCATGCGAATGTAGTATAATCCAATTTCCTGAACAAAATCTAGACATTTCTAGAATTGATTCAGATATTCTCTCATACTTATATTGTACAGCTTAC
>CAJQZN010038197.1:274-25917 GCA_907164685.1 Colias eurytheme | reverse complement strand
GAGCCTACGAAATTACATCAACTAATGGGAGATATGCCTAGCTATCGCGTTAATCCAGCTCCTCCATTTTATCATACAGGAGTCGATTTTACAGGATTCGTCAACGTCAAGATTAATAAAGGTCGAGGAGTAAAAATCACGAAAGGTTACATAGCGTTATTCATATGCATGGTTACGAAAGCGGTACATATAGAGATAGTTTCCGACCTCAGCAGCACAACTTTCATAGCGGCTCTGCGACGCATGGCAGCACGACGCGGAACCCCAAAGCATATATATTCAGATAATGGCACGAACTTTGTCGGAGCAAATAAAATTATACAACAAGAATATAATGAATTAATAAGCAATTTTAGCGATAGTTTTTACAAAGAAATCACCGAAATGGAGATAGAATGGCACTGGAACTGTCCATCGTGGCCTAGCGCAGGAGGAATTTGGGAAAGATCGATAAGAAGCCTAAAACAGCATATAAAAAGAGTAGTGGGAGAGCAAGCATTAACCTTTGAAGAATACAGCACAATCCTTGCCCAGATAGAAGGATGCCTTAACTCAAGGCCTTTATGTTCAATTACGGAAGACGTAGAAGATTTAGATTTCTTAACACCTTCACATTTTTTAAATCAGCGAGCGGAGAATACTCTAATAGAAACAGCACATGATGCCAGGACTAGATGGTACTTAGTAAATAAAACTTTTAATGATATTTGGAAACGTTGGAAAAATGAATATCTCAGCCAGTTGACGGTTCGAAGCAAATGGTTAGAACCTCAAAGAAACCTTAAAATAGGGGATTTAGTGACCATTCACGATGATATTATGCCAGCCGGGAAGTGGCCAGTGGGCAGAGTAGTAGAAACCCATCCAGGAAGCGACGGGTTAGTAAGAGTCGTTACATTAAAAACAAAAAATGGGATCTTAAAGCGGCCAGTAGTAAAATTATCATTATTACCACTCGAAGAAAAAAGTAATCATCAGCAAAATAATAATATATCCATTCAAAACAACAGCAGCGAATTGAAAAGCGAAAGAAAGAAAAGTCGAATCAGACAAAATATTCCTTCAAAACTTGTAAGCGTCGTACTATCATTAATATTTTTTATGAGCATTTTATCGTACTCTACAGCGGAATATAAGTTAAAACAGCTTGAAAGCAATCTATCCATATACTTTGACTCGATGGGCGAAATGCAACTAGCTAGGGACAAATGGAAGCTAATCGCATATTTTGACATGTCTCCATATTGGCAAGGGAACACAGCGGCAGATCTTTTATCGGATTACTTAGAAAAAACCTGCGCTAATATGAATGAATCGAATCACTGCCAGACTATCTTGTTACAAATACGTCACGATTACAATGAACTGCAATACTACAACCAGCTGTTACTGAATCAGCATTTCGACGCGCGGTCAAGAACCCGGCGCGGTCTTTTCAATGCGGTCGGCTCAGTGGCTAATTCATTATTCGGAGTACTTGATCAAAGCTTTGCTGAGAAATATGAACAGGAAATCGAGCTCATTCAAAACAACGCCAATCATATAACCCAACTTTGGAAGAACCAAACATCAGTCATAGAAGCCGAATTCAACATATTAAAGCGAACAGAAATAAAACCGGCCAAGTGCGAGTCGGGCTCGCGCACAAAGGGTTCCGTAGCAGCAAATATAATAAATTACAGTTAAATCAACCTATCTCAAAAACTATAAGAGATACTTTGATCAAACCAAAAATCGTTGAAAGAGTTAATTAGCATGCATCACCTCTATTTTTTTTAGAATTTTATACCCCGTAGTTATAAAAATAGAGGGGGGGGGACATACTTTTTACGACTTTGAGAGCTGATATCTCAAAAACCGTTCACTTTAAGAAAAATGTTTTTTAGAAAACTTTATATCATTTTAAAAGACCTTTCCATTGATACCCCACACGGGTATGTACATCGAAAAAAAAAATTTCATCCCTCAGTTACATGTATGGGGGGCCCCACCCCCAATTCTTTTTTTTACTATTTAGTGTCATATTTTTGTAGCGGTTCATACAACACATATTCCCATCAAATTTCATCACTGTAGTACTTATAGTTTCCGAGTAAATCGGCTGTGACAGACGGACAGACGGACAGACGGACAGACGGACATGACGAAACTATAAGGGTTCCGTTTTTGCCATTTTGGCTACGGAACCCTAAAAACCATCGAAACGCAGTACAAGATCTTTAACAGACATTTAATTATCCTAAACAATAAAACAAATGTAATCCAATCAGAAATTGAGACCATTCAGGAAGTGACCTTATCAGCAATAGCGTGCAACAATTTGATTCAGAATTTACGGAGAATACAAGATACTCTATTGGACACCACCACTGAAATTTACCACGGCCAGATAAATGTACACTTATTGTCACCAAAGCAATTGCGCGACGAGCTGCAAATTATATCTAGTCAAATTCCCAAGGACGTCACATTACCCATAGAGAACATACATACAGACCTGTATAAAATCTATAAATTGATAAAGGTAAAAGCTAGAATTACCGAAAACTTCTTTATATTTGAAATACTCATACCATTAATTAGCCGGGACAATTTCCAACTATATAGATTGATACCCATACCCAAGCAAGTTGACAGCAACATGATAAGCATAAAACCAATAGCGGAATATAAACATAAAGAGAGATGCCTACATTACATTAACATTAGCCGAGCTACAAGCATGCCAAAACCAGAATGATATTTATTTTTGCCAATTGCACGGTCCCATAATAAGCTTTAGCAATAATGAACGTTTTTGCGAATTAAAAAATAATAAATGTAATTACGTTATAAACAGCTGTAAAAGTAGTTGGATACAATTACACGATCTAACTACATATTTATATTTTCAATACGATACGGCACACATACGCATTCTATGTGACAATGACATTCAGTCGCGCCAAGTCAGCAAGGCCGGACTTATATCACTAAACAAACAATGCATAATAAAGGGACAAGATATCACACTGTACTCATTTAAGCAACTTGAAAACAAGCTATATCTGAAACCCGACATATTAGAAACCAAATTAAATCCCATTCACAATCTGATTAACTCTGCTCTGCCTATCGAAAACTACTCCGACGACGAAGATATCAACGCATCATTAAAAACTCTTGGGGAGAAAATAAAAATAATGAAAAACGCTGTCGAGAATACGGATACCTTAGGTATTTCAAAACACGACCTACACCAATACGCGGTGTCATATGGAACACTAGCACTAGCAATATTAGCAAGCATCTTTTTCTTCGCGTGGTGGCGAAGGAGTCGAGCGACTCCACAGCAGAGCGTCCCAGCAGCCCAACAGCAGAGCGTCCCAGCAGCGCAACAGCAGAGCGTCCCAGCAGCGCAACAAACTATTCAGTCTCGGACAATACCCCAAGAGTGTGTCGATTCTAGTGTGTGTGTGCACCAAAAAAGTGTTACTAGTGTTCGTGCGTCTCCCTTACCCGAGCGGGGAGAGTGTAGTGAAGTATCATGTGAACAAAGCAGACTCAGACGATGGGCAAGTGCGCGATTTAAAAGGAGCGATAGGTCGACGTCTCCAATAACTAACAAACGCTCTGCTATAAGTGAATCAGTGGTGGAACTATAATCTTTATGCATTACAAACATCTCCAAACTTATAAAATTTTATATATATCTTCTGTGGGCCTCGGGAGCATGTTCGAGCAACGAACAAATATTTTATTTTAAATTACTTATTATCCATAGTTACATTACATTAATGACAATTATTGAGCAATAACGTAAATGAGGTCAAGCTGCCTCAGCATTATTATCGTGCGACGGCCGAGCCGGCCGGAAAGCGCAGTTCTTCCATAGCAGCGCCCGAGTGCTAATCTATCCGCTCGAATCCGCGTGAATTATATATAATTATTAGCGATAATTAAAGTGTTCCCAGTTATCCCATAATATCATAGCATTATTAGCAGCTTATAACGCGACCTAAATACAGTCCACATTCGATGTAATACGTAAACCGTACAATCTTGACCCAATATTATGCATCTTTTAATACATCTGCAGTAAAATTGTTTCGGTATAGTAGCGTGCACTCGAAGGTATCCGCCATTACTGGGAAACATTGCCTCATTGAATTGCTAAGCCAATTCCTCGCTGTAAACGGCGCCCGTCTTCCTGGCTTTTGTGTAATTAATTTAAATTATACACAGTTATAACCACTTCACATTATACACAGTTATATCATAAACAAATAAGTATAGGTGCTGTATACAAAAATTATTGTATTACCTAAATGAAGAGCGTAAATGTTAATGTATCTAGGAAATTTTATCCGTAAATAACATATCATATTTAAAAGAATGTGCATTTTCATTTATAATTATTGTTTAAATTATAGATATATAACCGAATTATAGAAATAGTTTCAACAATGAATCCAGATATTTCATACAAATGGATGCTCTATATAATTTTGCTTTTGGTTTATCATATAAATACGTAAAATATTTTCACAGAACTAATTGTTTACGGACAGAGCATTTCGTATATAAACAACAAATTAAGTCGCCTAGTTCATGCTATACAATTCACTGCGCAATTCCGTTGTGAATTTTTAAAGTTGTTAAGTCTGTTACAGTAACAGCCTAGTAAACACAATAATTTACATAGAAGAATCAATTACATTAATAGTCCACCGTTAAAGGAAGACTTCCAGATACACTCAAGAGATCAAAGGCGGATTGATCCACCGCGGAACATCGCAATGGTCACTCGACTACGTATTCCAATAAAAATTCAGTTAGTTCCGGCAGAGATGGATACACGGTTAACTGATGAATAACCCTGGTTTCCCGTTAGTACCCCGGACACGCGCGCACCACGATTTATATACAAATGCGTCCAGTCAAGCTGACTATAATATTTATTTTTCTGCCCTAATGCGCCTTCTGAAATATTCATGCGGTAGTCACGCTATCTGTCTTCCTGATGTCCTATAATAATGATGTAATGCCTCTGACAAGTGTAATGATGATGTAATATGGTTTGCGTTTCTTTGTGCCTCACCTCGCCGTGACTTATGACGATTGTTATGCTCATTTCAGCGTGAGTGCTTGCGGATTTTTTACGGGAAAAACTATGTATGACGAAGCATATAAATTCATGGCATAAATCCAACTGTTTTGAGTCGTCATCGGCTCTATCGTTTTTATAAAAATGGCTTATTCATGTGAAATAAGGTAGTATTTAATAAACAATTATATTACGAGACCTAAATTTATAAATATAACCTATAATAAAACAGAATTTGGTAAAATTTTGTTACACAGTATTTTAATAAATATTAGAAAAGTTGCCTTAGATCCATCCATCCATACAGAGTTGCCCAACCATCATTATCATAATCAACATTCAAATCCTGTTTAATGATACTTTAATAACAATATTTCCGTTCAAGCAATAGCTACTCCGTTCAAGCAATCCGATTGTGGAACTCCTTACCAGTCACAATAAGAAAAGCACAGACCCTTCATTCATTTAAAAATCAATTAAAAAACTACTACCTTCGTTCAATCAGTAACAAATCCTTAAAAGCTATATAAATTTAAGTTTTCGTTTATATAATTATTATTCTTGTACTATTGTGTATCCACTTATGTTTCCTTCTATATGTAAAATACTTTTCTATGTTTCCTCTTTCCTCTTCTTACTCTACTCTTTAATTATTCTTGCTCACTATATCTGTCTACATAGAGTTGCTTGGAAGAAATCGCTCACGAGCGATAAAGCCACTCTTTGTACATATATATATTTTAAGTTTGTTTATATATAATAAGTTAATTTTGTCATAAGTTATCTCAACCATGTAACAAACTGTATTTCTGTGTATGTACAATAAAGAGTATTCATTCATTCATTTCCACCATCAAATAACATATAAAATATAAGATATACCGTATATAAACTTTCCCACAGATTATATCTAAAGAGTTTGTCACACGGTGAGTTGACGTTAAAATTCAACATCCCTTCCGTGACATTGTACCTGTAAGTAAAATGAAAATTGTTAACCCCGCAAAAAAGCTGACCCTTATTAACGTCACCCCACCGTGTCTCACGTGCACGTTACAGGTATTTTGTAAACGTTTTGGGATTATATTAAACATTTTCACAGGTTATTTTACACTAGTTTTCGATTCTCTGCTTTGTGCACGTGATGCTAGCATAACAGACGATCTTTGTACTATGATCAAGAACTATTTAATCTTGAAGTACCTACTATTGCAAAGGCACCTTGGCTAATCTATCTGTATGCCAAAATTTATCAAAATCATACAGCCGTTTTGTTATTAAAAGAGAACATACTTACTTCACATTTCTAATCAATTTAAGATTTTAAATATTTTTACATTTTGCTATATCTTGTTACAATAAAGTACAAATTATTTAATATAAACAAACTGAGAGTAAATTTCAAGTTCAACACAAGAATTAGCAATATAACTTAGTATTCAGCAGCCAAAGGCAGAATCAAAGAACCGCGACATCCAGTTAAAAGACGCCTAACTCGACGCACCCATCCCGAATACCAATAAAATTTGAACCACGGACCTCATTTCGCTAAATTTGGTTACAAAACGAAGGAGACAACACAGAAAATTAGACTGGCAAGAAAAATAAATGCGGTGAAAGGTCGGAGCATACAAAATTAGAGTGAAGTAGCGTCGCGTTTGCCGCAAGTTAGAAGCAATATTTCATGAATACAAATCTTTTTATCCACAACTCATGAGATATGAGGGAATATATTTGATTACATTTTGTCTTCGCAACTTATATGATAATATGGAATTTTATATTAGCGCTCCTCTGGAATATATTGTGCAAATATTACTTATCTATTTGAAAACGTTGCTTGATTTATTTTATGAGATATGCAAATACCAGAATGTGCCCTTTATTCTGATTGTACTTATCCGTCTAATACTCGGAATACTAAAAGGAATTCGTATATGAATTCTTGCTTAAATTAAGCATATTTTTCAGAATAAAAGATATAAAATTATATGAATATACGAAGAATGTACAATATTCCATTTGTATTTAAGCTTTTACATCTAGAATAATTATTCTTTATACGAAAATGCAATGAAAGATTTGGTATTATTACATCGTACATGTTGACTACGTTACGTACGCAGCATCGTGTAGTATTTATTTTTTAAAATTGTTGTAATTCTTTTTTCTTTTTCCGCAGGTACTCCGAGCATAACCAATATGTTTACGAACATTACAATAAAGCTAAAATTCTAATAAATTAATGAAATATAATAGTAATACAAAGAGTAATTCTAACTCTGACTTCTAAAGCTTCCAAAGCTATCATATATACCTAATATCTTGGGCAATGATCTATACAAACCGCTGTTCTTTCACGCCTTGTATCCCGTAATAACTGCTTTAAAAGAGATATGGTTGAAGCGGGGAACTGCAGCGGATATGTGTCATCACCGCGACTGACGCCCCATCGAGATTACTATATAAAATATTCATATTTTATTATTCCCTGAGAGATGTGTACTTCCATTGATTGAACTGCAGGTGCGGAGATTATGTCAACTGAAGAAATACTGAATAATATGGCTGCACACTCTGAATTTGCTTGGTTATAGATAAAGGATTATTTACAAGTGTTGTTTTAATATTGTACTGTGGGAGGACATTTATAATTAAGTTAGGAAAATGAGCTCTTTTGCTTACATTTTTTTTAATTTTTACTTAGTATTTAATATTTATCATATGTTTTTATGATACATATTATACAGGTATAGGTATAGAGTATGCTATAAAACACGCTACCGGGTTATTAAACGATAGCGTAAATTAAGCTCAATATACACGTTAATAATAAACCAGTAATTAATTCAATAACGACGCATATCATTGTAATAGGCGTTAATTGAGCAAGTAATTATTTTTGTTATCATAACACTATTGGAGAGTGTAATTAAATGAACGACTGTTGTCAAACTTTGTATACTGTATATCCTACTTGTTCATATAAAAAGTGTTAAAATTTATGTTATTTGTTAATATATCTGCATTAATTAAAATAAAACAATGTCTGATGTGGTTTGGAAATAAGTAAGTGAACACATTTTTCTTGCTCGCGGCTTTCATTGCGTGGAACGTGGTTTTACACTAAGTGATAATACCACAGACTACTCAATAGTCTGTACCTACCGTATGATAATACTTACTATATAAGGTATATTTGCCTGTCTTCACGTTAGTAATAAAATAATATACGTAAAAGATATAGATATACTTTAAAAGGCCCACATCAATTTGAAAGTTGAACATAATCTGTTGTTGTAAATATTGCAAAAGATTTCCCTTTATTTGCCTGCCACTTCCCACCTACATCTATTATACTGTATTTTCCACATCAAATTATTATAAGACATCAACATTTTGTTGCTAAGAAATCTTCAAAACCTTTTTCTTTTCAAAGAAATTGCGAAAATAGCGTCAATATGTGTTATAAAGGCCTTTCTCCCGATTATGATCGATGGTCATAATAAAAGGGGAACTTTGGCCCTCTTTTATTATTTATTCGCATACAACGGTGTAGGCGAGAATTTTTCATGCAAATATTGGACGCCGTAACAAGTTTCATAAACGCTCCTGTAATTTTATGAACTCCTATTACAGCTGACCGGGTTATGAAGACGAGGTAGTTTTGCTTTATTTTATCTGCACTGAAAATATAAATTTCGGACTGAATCGGGAACGACTAGTAAAATATTTTCTGTTGCAAATTGTTTTTTAAATTTTTCCTGTATGTTCAGTAGGTACGTGGAAAATACAAATACAAGAGGTATTTATTTCTTAGAATGCAATGATGTGAATGTACTCGACATTTTGAAAATTTGCCATTTTCTTTTACTCAAAGCTTCAAGTCAGTTCAATAAAAGATAATTAATATCAAATGAATAAATCTCGTTTTGTATCCGTTAAAAATTCTTGTTTTTAGATTTTAGATCGAATAAAATAGAACAGAATGTGATTTACTTCCGTATCGATTTATTTATAGGTACATATTTTTTATAATGTTCTGATCTTTATATTATTTATCCATCTACCTAGTATTCAATTCTTTGTTCTATATACAATTCAATTATAAAGCAACTGAAAATAATTAAATTAACGGTTGAAACATAAAAATTTCAATATGTAATCTACAGCTGGTGTTTTATCGCGAATCGCTCAAGGCTACCTTGCATTTTTCCCTAACTTGATGTAAAACTTACAAAAAGTTTTTTGGCCATTAATAATTCCCTCGTGGCCCAGATCCTTTAAAAGAATATTTTACTCTTTTGAAAGCGCAAACTGGATACAATCAAATTACCATCTGAATGGGCCTGTTTAATGCGTTCACCGCCCTTATGCTAAATTGTTTGGGTTAAACTTGAAGTATAGGAAAGTAAAAAATGAAGTGATGTAGTTTAAGAATCTCTACCTCATAAATCATTTCCTTTCTGCATTTATTTTAAACAACATTTGTCTCAGTCTCATTAGCTAGTCGCCAGGATTATAGTACTATACCCATTTTTCCACCCATAGAAAATATAGTAGTTTTTAGTCGGTATGAAGATGGCAGATAAAAATATTAATAACCATAAGTTTCATTCTATAGTTGACTCACTTGAGCTGACTTTGCTCGGTGACAAACAATTTTGTTATCCATACTATTAATATTATAAATGCGAAAGTAACTCTGTCTGTCTGTTACTCAATCACGCCTAAACTACTAAACTAATTTTCATGAAATTTGGTATGGAGATATTTTGCTACCCGAGAAAGGACATAGGCTACTTTTATCCCGGGAAAATGACGCAATCCCGGAAATCCCACGGGAACAGGAGCTATGCGGGTTTTTCATTGACTGCGCGGGCGAAGCCGCGGGCGGAAACCTAGTTTCCAATAATAATTATCGATTATAATTAATGTATATCGATATATGTATTCATATACTTATATATTATATATACCTTTTTACTCAGGAATAAAGCGGTTTTGTACTGGTGAATTTTGGAATTTATTTAAGTAATTACTGAGATTCCTACAAACTTTATCTTTTCCTTTTTTAATATTAGTTCATTTTGTATTTGAGATATCAAAGAAGCTGAGTTTTCTTTAATGAAAGAATCCTTATCTCTATGAAAGTTGAATCTTTTATCTAAAATATATTACCTTTGTTCCTGTTAATTAAGACGGCTGTGTCTTACTTTTAACATTAACAATGAACAATCGAGAAACAAAGAAAGTGACTGCTGATTCGATCATACAATTAAAAAGAGTGAAGATGTTTTAAAATTTTATTCAGTGCCATTTAAATAAATAGTTTTTGTATATTTTTAAATTATTATATACTAGCTTCCGCCCGCGACTCCGTTCGCGCGGATGTCGGTCTATAAAACGTACGTTTTTTTTTACGTATTTTTCCAGGATAAAAAGTATTTCATTTTATGCCCAGGATAATAAGGTATGATTATACCAAGTTTCATCGAAATCGAACAATTACTTTTTACGTGATACCTGAACATACAGACAGACAGACAAACAATTTTTTAATCAGAGGTTTGGTATCGATTCAGTAACACCCTGCTATTTATTTTTTCAATATTTTCAATGTACAGAATTAAACCTTCTACAGATTTATTATATGTATTACATATTAAAATTCGTCAGTAAAAAAATAGCTAACGTGCACCTTGAAAATTCTGAGGCGATTGGTATGTTTTTCTTTTACTTACTGTTTTTTGGGTAAAATTTTAAGCTTTTACAAAAACTCGTAACCCTCAAGGGACCTCTTGATTGTACTCAATTATGAGTCAAGTTATCTGTTCTTAAGTGAAGTGAATTTCCGTTTCAGTAAAGCTGTATCCGTTTCAGTGAGGGTTCATAGAAGTACCTACTTTTGTTATCAATCCTCTTCTAATAAGTATTTTAAATAAGAATGTCAAATGTATATTGTTTAAAAGGTTAAATATGTTTCACCCAAAACACGCTTTTTAGCTTATTACTTTTTATATTGTACAAGAAAGAAGCCAAATAATAAATTAGGTTAATTAAGTTTGAACAATATGTTTTTCTTCGATCAACATCTGTACGTATTTTTCAGATATCTACTTCAATTTGAATAAGCAGCCTAGCTTTTGATATTGTTTAAGAAAATGCTGTTTGTTTAACATTTTAATAAAATACTTAGTAAAATATTCATTAAAATGTAAAAATAAATTATGTTATATATACTATTAGTATAGTGACAATATTGCAGTAGATTACGATGTCCAAGATCCTTTATTTGACACACATACACAAGGAAAAAAGCAGAAAATCCAAATAAAGAAACAATAAATCTTTGAACTAAGAAATCATCTTTCATTTGAAATCCGTTTTACACTTTCTACTGAATGCATAGAAATCGTCATACTTAAAAATTTCAGCATTTAATTCATTGCATTAAGTAACAATTAAGAATCTGAGTAGTCTGAAATCGTAATCCAAGATGTATGGAGTAACCGAGGAATGTGTAGAGAAAGGTTATTTTTAACATTTTCTCGTGAACATCTTTTAATCATGGGATTAGAAATGCAATGAGCTCCACGCTCCAGGATTGTAGGAACGGTAAATAAATGTTTTACATTTTTCAGAGTAGCCTGCAGCAATGAAGTAATGCTCGTTATTATAAAATGGGTTTTATTTATGTACAAGAGGAACTAATTGGAGTAATGTCGTTTAACAATAGTGTGAATTATATGTCATTGAATTTTAAATATGTAATTCGATTCATTCATAATTGAGGTTTAATTTGTTCTTTGTTTCATTTCAATCAAAGTTATTTGATAAAATATTGAAATTTATCGTGCAAATTAAGCATTGTGGAACTTTAGTACAAGTAAGTTCAAAAAGATTCAGAATTTCACAGAAAGGTCTGTTTTCTGAATTTTCAAAATCTAGAAACAGTGACTATCCGGTATCTGAATTGTGAATTATTAAGAACGTCTCAAACCATACTAAATAAATAAATGCTGCTTAAATATTTTCTTGTATCTAATAAAAGCTTTATAAAATCTTAATCAAATTAATTCTAAATTCACAAACCGGTCTGTGTCCAGAAACACTTATCAATAATCTCAATCAATTTAAGCTTAGATTATTTCTAACGTGGGGATTCAGCATTTTACATTATTGAAATAATAGTGCATTATTGCAATTTTGTTAAAGTAAACAGATACATTAAACAGCTTTTCTAACTTCGCTTTATTTTATTTCGCATCCAGCGCCGGAAGTTGAAACTATACGTATGGAGAAACCTCAGACGCGCTTTGTTGTTGGATTTGAAGCCTGCTTCCGGTACACGTTCGGAATTTGAAATTTCAATTCGTGCAACATTTTTAAATATAGCCAAAATTTTAAAACGCATCTGCGTCAAAGCAGACTGCGAAAATTTTATTTTAAAAATGTGTGTAATAGTTTTGGATGAATAATTCATTAAGTGTGATTAATGTATAAAAAGAACAATAAATTATGGGTAAAATATATAATACCTGCCTTACTAGTTATTTTGGAGTACTAAACATACTATTTATAATAATTTTCAGAATGAAGAAAATAACTGAAAACATCACGATGATACTATTTGATATTTGTTTTTTCCTTATCAATTTATTAATATTAGAAAAAGCTTGGCATGGATTTTATTGTAACTATTATTTATATAAACAGATTATCCATTTATAGTAGAGTCGGCCTTGTGTTCTAAATTAAATATTAGCCAGACGAAAATTAAAATTCACGTACTTATTCTGATGGCAATCGAATAAGTAAATAAATAACAGATAAAAAGTAAATGAATAAATCTATAATACCATATCCGTAATAAGCTGATAGAAAGAAAACTTTATGACGCGCCTGATGTAAAACATGAAATGTAGAACGTTGCCTTTTATGTCTTTGTAAAGTACATATTGAACAATTTTTTTAAACCTAAATAATAATTTTGTATAAAATATTAATTGTATTTCTAAATTGATGATAACAATGATGGAGTAATTGAATGAAAACATAAAAATAAAATAATACGTGTGGCACTCGGGGACTGCCGCGGTAAAGCTATTGCATGCTATGCCTTCAAGCCACACCTCCGTGCCCGTCGGAGTGGGGAGCGTGAGGTTTTTTCGTTACGGAATTTCTGGATTCGGTCCCCGCGCTCAAGGCCCGCGATAGAAGCTATGCAATAGCTTAATAAATTAAAAAAGGGAAGAATTATAATTTAAAACGAAATATTTGAATAATACCTAGCCTAAATGCTCTAAATTGTAAAAAAATACTAGGTATGTTAAAACAAAGAAATATACGGCCAGGTTTCCTCGAGTTTTTATTAAAAAACCGCCGAGGCGTACAAACGTAATAATTTAATAGAATAAGACCGCACTCGCGACTGTTTGTCACGGAGTTTGCTCTAATTTGTCAACCCTCATTACGTTATCTCATCCCGTGTTGTGACTATTTGCGGGTACCCAGTTCCGTGCAACAAACTTTTTGTATGAAATGTGTGGAATAAAAATATATTACGTTGCAGGAATAGGTATATAGATATTTTTGGAGTCAGGTTGAATTTAATGGATTGTCATTGGGTGTAGTTAAAACTTTCAAGACAAAAGTAGATTTTAAACTTTAAGTCAAACATAATATAGTAAAAATAATTTGTGTGAACTGGCCTATTTCATTTCAATAATATTGTGATACTATTTATGAATATAAACTTTTAACGTAGATTCAAAGCAAAGTAAACAACGAGCCAATTATTTTTAATCGAAGCAACATAAAATAGTTATTCTCTTCATAGATCGGCTTCGCATAAATTATTCTCCCTTTCCTATTTGCAAATTATTCAGAACAAAGCCGAGATAAAAAAAAAACAAGTTTCCTTCAAAGAACGGTCCGTTTATTTGTTTTGCGCGGGAAAAAGTGAAAACAGCGCAAACTTATTTAGTGATAATTGTGGTAACGAGGTGGATCGATTGTCTCGCTTCGAATAGCTTTTATCGATGATGATGGCAATTCTATTTTAATAAGGTTTGTAGTTGGTAGTATAATGTGAGGATGATTCACTTATTTCATTTATCATTTAACTCCTAAATATTTAATTATCCTCCTACAATAATTATTTCAAAACGAAAGGAACTTCGTTCCAATCGGGTGTCCCACATGTGACACCTCAGACATTTTTTTTAATCTTATTTTGGCAAAAGATTCGAATGTGCTTCAGATTTGTATTTTGTAAATAAAAACAACAATTATATTTTATTTTTATTACCAGTCATGTAAATATTTGTCAAGCTTTATAGCAATTCGTCAAGTTATGAGACTTATGAGGGATACCAAATTAAAGACCATCCAATAATTTTAGAATATTTTTAAAATTTCAGTAACAATAATGCATTATATTCCTACTATACTTAATAATATCCCAATGACTATTAATTATAATGCATCATTTAAAGTAATGAATTAAGCGGCTGCATAAAGGTAATTACTCGATTAAACAGTACGGTAACATCCCTTATTTTATTCCCCGCTAAATGCTATTAAACAAGGCAATTCGAATAAGTGTTTTTAAAATCTACATATTTTATTGGATAGTGCAATAAATCTCCGAGACGCGCTCTGGTAAATGTATTTCGATTTGCTTCAATTGGTTCAGTAAACACTTGCTTTTATACCGGCATCTTAAGCAAAATAAGCCTTCTACGATTTTAAATTGGAATTATACGAACGTTTTAGGATCCTTTTTGTACTTTTGTGTTATTATTTGCGAAAAAGGTGTTTATTGGTAACTAGCTTACCGCCCGCAACTTCGTCCGCGAAGTCAAAGGAAAACCCGGATATTTGCCGTTCAAGGATTTCTGTGATAAAACTTATCCTATGTCTTTTCTCAGTGTTCACTATCTTGGTACAAGGATTTTATCTAAATCAGTTCAATTGTTTGGGCGTGAACATCAGTCTCTTGTAGAGTCACTCTACGTTACTGTTTATGGGTAATATTAAAATTTAAATATATTATTGAGGAATCATGAGGATTATTTAATGATTGCGAACCAAATTATAGCTTTAACATTATTTTGGTTCAGTTAATGATGATGTTGAGATAATGAGTCATTGCACAGTAGGTATTTATTTTATAACTGTGGTTAAATGAATACCTGTAACAGCATAAAAGGGCAAAAGAGAGCATACTATACATATAAATTTTATAAAGATATACACATTACCTATATTTTAACGTAATTATATTATATTCTACCTTTCATTATTTTTTTGTTTGTTTGTTCGGTTATTATTCTAATGCCAGTGACGAATCTACCTAACCGATCTTTAGTTAGTGGTGTAACTATCACGACTTTCTTTTACATATATTATGTAGGTATACCACAATGCGAAGGATCACCGAGAGATAATTTCCGAGGGTTATTTTCTAAAAAACAACAAGCCCCAGTCGCAGATAAATGCGGTCTCACGTTCCTGGACCATGCACTCAGCGTCCAACTAGACAGACATTTGCATTCACAATCCATTGCACTTAACGAGACCGCTTTCAATAAATTGTAGAAATCCTACTGAATCTTACAAAGCGTGAAATGTAAGGGCCGACGTCCAGTTACGTAACGCCTGAGTTTCAGAGAAATAGCTTCGAAAACAAGCGAATGAGGTGGATAAATCAAATAAGGTAAACAGAGAATCATAAAGTAGCACAAACATTGAGCTTTTGAGAGGAAGAGGATTATGAGCAGTTCTATGTATGCTTCTAGAACACAAACTAATTTATATTATTTACCGCCTATAGCGATTCGTAGAAGAAACAGTATTTAGTATTAAATGGGTGCACAAAAAAAAAACTATCAAACTAAAGAGGAAATAGAATAGCAATGATTTATAAAAACTACAGTGGAAGCAACCCTAAAACACAACAACCGTCTCGTCACCCAACCGTGATTGTGACTACCATTTGATGAATTGCTTCACTTTTCTTACCCCTTTTAACATTGCTGAGCAAAAATAAACTCAACCTCTTGAAATTTAAGAGTCAGTTTCGGTCGCATTTTCAGTTTAGTCGTTTTTTAGCCTATGTATATGAGTGTCTACATTAATTAAATGTTGAAGATTCCGTGAACTTTAGTTCTGGCTTCGCAGAAAATGTACGACATTAGACGCGGGTTGCAATTAGCAGTAGTTAAAGCAGTTTTATTTAAATTATGCGAAAGTAATAGTCACATGTTTTTGTGCCATACGTATTTTTAATTACGGAGTAGGAGTTAGAACGTATGGTATTTTACGGAGTACGGCATGAATAAAATTTAAGGCTGAGTTAAAACAATTAGGGCTGATTTTTCAATCCTTGGTTAAAACTTATTCGTCGAATAACGTAAACTACCATTTTAAAAACGTATTCTAGTTGCCCGTATTTGACAGTTTACGTGACATTTTAATATTATCATGTAATACTTTATTGGACGGATAAGTTTTATCCAAGCATTGAAAAATCGGCCCTTAGTAATATTGTTTTCTTGTGTATGACGGATTTGAAGTGTGAATTATTTCATACAATATCTAATAATAGAGCCAGCTTTCTGCCTGTGATATGTTGAAATGGTGTCGGTTAGGCAGGGTGACTACTAGCACTACTACTACTGAGCCGAAAATCTATATATTAACATGGGCATTAGACACACATGGGCATATCGGTTAGGTATATTACATAATTATGCACCCTAAACTCACACATCACATATTTTACTAATATTAGTGTTCATGTGTTAAGGTTTAGTTGCACTTTACGTACACCTTATAAGATGTACTTCGCTTGAAACTTTAATCCCTGGAACATCGTGACTTATAACTTTGATGCGTTTAGTTTCTTTATTTAGTTTGTGTGCTTCAAACACGTTAGAACAATCTTAATTCGACGTTGGATATAGATTATGGAGACATTTGCTGTAGACAATTTAATTAAACATGACGTTAAATTTGTATCAAAGATGCCCTTTATATTCAATTAGCTGTGCCTTCCTCGATTAATGGGCTATCTAACACCGAAAGAATTTTTCAAATCGGACCAGTAGTTCCTGAGATTAGCGCGTTCGAAAAAACAAACAGTATAGATATGCGTTTTGCAGATACAAATAATGAGCTTTCGAATGCAATTTTGCTGGAACTCAGAATGAGTACGAAATCGGTAGAGGTCTACCATATAATACGAGGAAACGAGCTACGCTTGTATTGGTTAGATCAATACCCATTAAAGTAATTACACTACCTATAATAGTTATAATATCTAACTAGGCTATATTTCTTCATAGTCATTTAGAGACTAGAAGACTGGATGACTTGTACCAATAAATAATTAATCTATCGTAAATATCGTAGGTAAATAAAAAATAATATACTTATATTGAAAACTTACATATTGCAGATAAGCTATTAAATCTTAAATTCTATGGAAAGAACATATTATTTCAGAAATTACTTGGTTTTAAAATGATTTATGCCAGCGGTTTAGTAATGTTAAACGTTCTACATTTTACAATGCATTACAATTTTGGTATTTTGATGAAGGATCGTACATTAATAAGTTGAGTCGTGACCGTGCCGTGCCCAGGGGAGGTCATTAAAAACTTCGCCTAGTAAGTTTTTATTCACTACTTCCGATATTCATTAAATTATTTACGAGCATACAATGTTTAGCAAAGGCTCGTACAAAAATCTTATATATAAAATTCTCGTGTCACAATGTTAGTCTGCATACTCCTCCGAAACGGGTGGACCGATTCTCATGAAATTTTCTGTGCATATCGGGTAAGTCTGAGAATCGGCCAACATCTATTTTTCATATGTACCACGGGCGAAGCCGGGGCGGACCGCTAGTAGATATAGAATATTCTATGTATTGTGTTTACATTTTGGTGGTTTAAATGTTGTAGGTATAGCAAAAACTTTAATTGTTAATTCTCGCTTATTCCAAGAAAACATAATTAACCGAAAGCTTAATTTACTCGAAATTTATCATACATTTTATAGATTATTGCATTTAATTTGATCATTTTTTTAAATATCTAGGAAAAAAAAGCATATAAGCAGATATTTCTTTTGACAAAATTAAATTTTTGGAAAACAAAAGTTGGGAAAACACAGAATAAAATTTAGTAAGTACTTTTGAATTCATCAAAATGAATATAGAAAATTAATTCATATCCACGTTCAATACAAACCGAAGAATAATTCAGCATTTTAAAACAGCTAGTGTTAACCAGCCAAATATTATACCTATAACAAAAAAATCGTGTCGTATCGTGTGGCGATATCGTGTCGTGTCCATATCGTGAGAAGTAAGTGAACTTTATAAGAGCAGGGAGACCGCGCGACCACACCTCGGCGCACTTGATTAGTTTTTGATAGACTTCGCTGGGATAGTCTATTTTTTAATAAAGTTATTTCACTTTCAGTTTATGATTAAAAGTTGCTGAAACAGCTTTAACGTAATACAAGTTTGGTAACGTACCCACGTTGGGTAGAAAAGTATGGTATAGTAATTTATTTTAGTACCTGAATACAATATCCATTAATTTAAAATCTTTTCGTAAACTGAAAAGAACTACAGATTAAAAAATATTTCTACGGTATTTTCAGGCAACAATCAGCCTCGCCATCATCGCCACCAATCAAACAAAAAAGGGACATAGAGTATCAAACTTTAACAAAGATAAAGCCTCTTTTCTGGAAAGTTTCAATATCTCAAATCTTTAGATACGATCATACTTACACACGTATTATAGTAGTATATAGGTTAAATATTTAAAATATTTTCGCTAATATTTGTTGTAAAAATTGAGTAATTTCTTAGCTTAAGCTCTACGAATATCTTATAGAACGACTAGCGGCCCGCCCCGGCTTCGCCCGTGGTACATATGAAAAATAGATGTTGGCCGATTCTCAGACTTACCCGATATGCACAGAAAATTTCATGAGAATCGGTCCACCCGTTTCGGAGGAGTATGCAGACTAACATTGTGACACGAGAATTTAATATATAAGATATTCTTGTATTGAATTTTTACACAAAATAGTTGGTGTTTGTAGCTGGTACAGACTGTGTGCTCGAGTCATTTTCAATAATTCATAAGATATTAAAACATTGAAGTATGCTGAAAAATAAAAAAAAATCTGTACTCCATTTAATTTACAACAATATTATGTAGAACTTTCTAGTAATACTATTAGACAAAAAGTTTAAAAATTCAATTTAATGTATTATTAATCTTCGTAAATACCCTAAGTTGCTTTGGGAAAACTGCTAGAGCATTTTTAATCCTGATAACTTTTTTATAACACTACTTTTCATTGAAATATAGTGTTTTATAGAAATTTGTGACCTTCAGTCTTATTTATCTAATTGTAAGGTACAATTTCCAATAACTCTTATTTAGCTAGTGGAAAATGCAAACTCAAAAGCCTATTACACATGTACGCTTCCATTAGTGTAGTGTAGTGCAGTGTTTTTCAAATTGTGATTTTTGCGCTGCGGGTGGCCTCGCATAGCGGGGAGGTTGAATTGACTGGAATACACATAGATGGGACTTTTGTATGCGTTATGTTCTGTGACATATTATTTATAAACTGCTGGTATTATGTAAATTTTCCATTTTCCATGGTGCACTGTATTTTTTACTTGAAATATTTTATCATCATACTGTTTTGTGTTGACGATATAGATGTATTCATTACTAATAACGAAGCAGATGTAGAAATTATAAATTTTAAAAATAATTGCACAAATTATTATTAGAGACTCGTACACATATCCATAGGCAATAATGTTGCCCCTTATATTCAAGTATTTATGGCATAGAAAACTACGTTGTATAAAGAAATAAATGCTGCTTGTTGTAACAGAAAATTCAAAAACAAAATCTACTCTAAGCACACGACTTATTCCTTACATTAAAGAGATTTACAACAGTTTGGAAAGCGTTGGCCAGCAATACGTTTGCGTAGTGCCGAATGCAAGTCTATTTAAAAAAGAAAAGTCAAATGTATACGTATTAAGGATCATAAATTTTGTTCTCGTTTTCAATAGCGGCTGGAACTGGGTCGGCGGCAGGTGGGGAGACCGGGTACACTCACATTGATCAGATCGCAAAAAAAACAATCTAGAATTTTCGACGACGGATTGGCCTGCATCGGGAATTGGGGCCGCTGTGTAATGCACTGGAAATCTTGGCTTGTATTGGGAATGGAAGGAGAGTAATGTTTTGTTCGGATGCACATTGGAAATTGTGCTAATTTGTGTTACTAGTGTAAATCAGAGCGATTAGTTCATGAACTTGTGTATCAAAGTGAGTAGTTTAGTTGATTCTAAATATAAGGTCGAATAACAAAATCTTAATATATATAAATCTCGTGTCACAATGTTTGTCCTCAATGGACTCCTAAACCACTTAACCGATTATAATAAAATTCGCACACCATGTGCAGTTCGATCCAACTTGAGAGATAGGATAGGTTTTATCCCGGAAATCCCACGGGAAAGGGAACTAAGCGGGGTTTTCTCTGAAAACGCGGGCGAAGCCGCGGGCGGAAAGCTAGTCCTATTATAAATAACAGATTTGTTAAATTGTACTTCTTTGTTGAAATTGTACTGTATTAAGAGTCAATAAATCTCTAAGTACGTATGCTATTTATTCTCGAAAATTATCATACTATTGCACCGTTTCTTAACTAGTACATTTCTCGTAGGCAGTTAATAATTCCAACTCCATACGAAATACAAATAGTATTATAAACTGAATTTCAAATAAGCAGCATAGTTTATACGAATAAGGCTATTATGAAAGCAAATCCGCTACGGTTATTAGGCTACGAATGTAATCGAAGTAAGGCGAGTTAAATTAAAGTTACTGTTTCGTTTAGAGGAAAATATGAAAATATATTGTTATAACCTGAAGTATGGAAGTGGAGATTTTAAACATGTATTCAAATTTATTGTTTTTTTACATTTTCAATAGGTACGTATTGTGTATTGTAACTTATCTTAATTTATTTGTGAAAATAGCACTCATACCAATTTTACAACAAATTTTCACTCGTGTCGTCATCAAAAGGTATCAAATCTTCTAGAAATAACTCCTCACATGTAGTATGTATAAATAGTAAGAGTGTATAAATAGTCCAGTCAATGCAGTTTAGCAAATAGTTTCTCATGCTTTACTCATGAGATAACACTACGTTCACAATTACGCGACCGTAGATCCCATTTTATTAAGTGTCTAAATGTCTAAATACACAGTGCAGTCAATTAAGTTTAGCATATTTTATCCCAAGTCATAAAATAACCTCCCCGTTTACAATTACGCGACCACAGATCCGATTAATTGTTAAGTGTATAATATCTGTCTTAATACATAGTCCAGTCAATGTAGTGCGGGCTATGAGCGTTAATACATTAATTTAGTCGGTGGCTACGTTGGCAACTCCTCGTGTCTATTGCCACATGCGGCTACCGTGATAAACGACGGAATCGACTTTAATATCACCCAGCCTAATACCGTTCCAGCGATATTGCTATGCTAATATAGTAGGCGTTTAAGTTTTGAGAGTTTTCGTGGGCGCTTGTTTATTATATTGATACTTAGAATGCATAATAAAATAAAAGAAATAAAAATCTTTATTGACATAATAATAATGTAGATCGGAATCTAATTTAGATTGTTGCTAATGTATCGACTATCGTCTGTTTGTCAAAAGAAGTTTAGGGGCAATTTGTTCGAATCAAAGGCCTTTAAGTTGTAAGTAAAATAAGTTTGCATTACGTTGTTTAAAATTCATATAGTATTTTTATAATGTACATTTTAAGCAATTCTTATGAGTATTGTAAGTGTTATGGCATACAAAAACTCACATAGAAGTATGTATGTTTCAACGTACTTCACCATAGATATTTATTAATATAATTGTATATCGATGAAATAAAATAAAAATAAACGCGTCCCACTAATCGTATGCGTCGTTAGCGTGTATATTAAAACCTGAAAACCAATTAATTTAGTATATCCGTGGGGACATCGACTAAAACATGGTAATTAATCAACTGCGCTAGGCCAAAGTTGACATGTCGTATGGAAACATTTTACTATAATGACTATTATTGTGCCATCAATACTTATTATAAGGCCTATAATAACAGTATCAAATGTTTACACGTATTGTTTGTATTCGGAAGAAATGATACTGGGATTATTTATTTAAATACTTAAATATAATGGTTAGGGAGCCAGGTGCAAATTTGGTTAACTATTTCCTCTCAAGAGATAATTCGTCAGACGCATGAGAGTATAGTATTATAAAGCCTCGTGAACGTCAGCTGGCGCTCGGTTGGGGGGATGAGCGGTTGTAGCCTCCCACGCACATAGGAAAAAAAAATACATTCATTCATTCATTTCCTCTCAGCTAAAAAATTGTCAAATTGTAGCTAACCCAATATCTCAACGAAAAAAAATAGTCAGCTGGTGTATTATACGTCAGCTGGTGTCTCGAACATGAAAGTTAAATTTAAAGAAAAATTTATTTTCCGTTATTTCCTCTCAAACAAAAATTTACCTGATGATAGCTTATATGTAACTGTGGATAAATATATATGTCAGCTGGCTGTATCTTGGTGGAAAAACCGTCAGCTGATACGGGAGGCTACAACCGCTCTTCCCCCCAACCGAGCTCCAGCTGACGTTCACGAGGCTTCATAATACTATACTTTGATGCATTTTACTAATTACCGCTTGAGAGGAACTTGGTCATAAAATCTGCTGCTGGCTCCCGGACCATAAATGTTTGTCTATATTATGTGAAACCGTAAAAGAGCTCTTTTTAAATCATTTAGCTACTTCAGGAATATTAATTAAACACAATACATTAAAATGAAAACAAAAAACAGTTCGCGCCATTTTTGCTTTAAGTGTTGTAACAAAATGGCATAAAGTACTCTATTATCCTTTGTATGGCAGCAATGAAATACAGCGACACAGTACAAAGAGTAATGCAGGGCACAAAAGATACACAACAATAAGGAATTGCCAAGACTTGCCGTACTGTGATATTGTAAAATGCAAATATTGAAGTACTCATGCGAAAGGTTGGCTATACGCCTATGTGTATACTATTTACTTGTATTAAAGGACTAAGAATATAATGTTTAATGTATCTAGTGTTGTATTTTATGGTATATAAGCGTAGTATATAAAGGAAAATTAGCCTGATTTTCAAACAACAAAATCAGGAAGCGCAAAATTATGTTTCGAATATTTAAAATGATGATATTTTGTTAAGTAGGTTTATAGTGAAAATGCTGCGTTATACTCGTGACAGTTTAATGATACTTATTTGGTACACGGGACTATTTGGCGTATCGTGCATCAATGTAGATAGGTATCGTTTGCGGAAAATACGTTTTCATTGTTCGTCATGATCGAAATTTCGTCCTGTATAATGAAGTTAAAATTAGCAACAGAGTTGTTGATGACTACGCTTCAATTTGTAAACAGCGGAGCAATAGACTAAGCATTTATCGAAATAAATAAACTCAAAACCAGTTTCTCCAATATTTTGGGGTTTCCACATAAGCATACCTAAATAAGAATAAATCGTGGCAATAAAGTCACACGCAAACATAAAACGTTTAAAGAAAACGATGATTTATCCCGGCCCGAGGTTTTATTAAAACAAAATTGAGCTTTGACCGTCGCCGAATAAAGAACTCCATCAAATTTATGAACAGATTTGGAACAAAGCCGAAATATTCGCGAAAAAGAAATCCGTCTCGCACATCGTTATTCGATTTCTTCCAAATTTGAAATGAAGAAAAAGCCGTGAAAAGATATGAGCTACAAATTCAGACCCATGTCTTTTTAACCGTCACATGTCTACCAGATTTATACCTATCTAAAAGAAAATGTCTTTGGCGCCGAACGAACGCTTTTATTGAAATTGGCCGCATTACCATAATAATATTAGAGGGATTGGCAGCCATCGGCGAAGTGTAAAATCTTAGTATACTACTCTCTGTTATCTCCTTCAAGTACTGCAATCTACATACATTTCTCTTTCCTCGCCATTGTGAGGAATTCAATTACTAAATCTTTTATATTTCGAGCCTGGTTACGTAGCGTTTTAGTATCGGATCTGCTCCTCAGCTTCTCAAGTCGATCCAAGTGTTATTTGAAATATAGAATTTTTATGGTTTGTTTGTTTAATTTTGTTATTAAAAGGCTCTACACCTTTTTTAAACACAGGATTTAAAAATAAAAAAGAAAACGGTATATTTTCATATGGGCCTAGCTATTTTTATACACATATGTATGTATATACTCATGTTACATATTGCATATAGTATGTAATATAATGATATCTTCTTATATATAAAATTCTCGTGTCACAATGTTAGTCTGCATACTCTTCCGAAACGGGTGGACCGATTCTCATGAAATTTTCTGTGCATATCGGGTAAGTCTGAGAATCGGCCAACATCTATTTTTCATATTATGTACCACGGGCGAAGCCGGGGTGGGCCGCTAGTTTTATTATAATATGTTATGCGAGATATTTTTCAATATACGATTTATAACAATATATAATTTATACAATATATAAGTTATAATCGGAAATAATGTTCGTAGGTTTATTTCTTCTCATTAATATTAATTATGTGTATAAATTCATTCGAGATCAATTAAAATAAAACGGTAAACCATGCCAAATTATGATAATAATAATCGTTCGAATTTTTACTATTTGATGGTTCTATATTTCCCTAAGAAAAATCTAAAAGCAGTTAGCACATTCTGAAGATGGTCTACGGTCACAGAGGACGCCTCATTTTTTACGCAAGAGCTCATAATAAAAGTAATATTCCTCACAAAGAATCGCTTCAAAGGAGAGCCGTTGCAAAGTTTAACTCAAAATATTAAAGAATGGTAATTTCACACAAGAAATATTATTGCATTATGCCGTATAATAGAAGAAAAAATCCTCGAGGAGCACAATGGGACGGGCGGAAAATCACAATACGCTGCAAACACTCCTAAACTATTATAAACATATTTCATAAAAGCCTGGTCCATGTCAAGCGCTCTCCATCCTTCCATTTTTCATAACCAACCGAAAAGGAGCCCGGAAAAAAGAATAAACACAACTTACAAGGGAACAAATGGCGACACTTTACGTGTCCCACAACTTAAACGTCCTTGGAGAAATGGAATCCTAGATAATGTTCCTATTCGTCTCTGCTAAATGCTGTATTATGTGCGCTTTTCAAATGTCCTTCTATGGATGATGACCATGTGACGTCTTTACAGGAATGATGTATTTCGATAAGCCTTAATAGTTATTTCTCTTTTATTTTGTCCAATATATGAGTATTATTACAGTAAAGTGTCTATTCATTGTGGTAATATGTAAAAAAACATACTGTACTTTTGTATAGCTCGGTTTCATCGAATGAAAGAAATATTTATTTATT
>CAJQZN010038189.1:0-15798 GCA_907164685.1 Colias eurytheme | reverse complement strand
AAAGATATAATAAATGTTTATAATATTTGATAAATTTATTTTATTTTTAACCTCTTATAGTCAAGGGATAATAATAATATACACATTACAAATTTACAATAAATACTAGCTATAAAAACGTGGAAAGATTATTGGGTCCAGGAAACCCCACGTAGTGCAGGACGTAACTTTTATCCACGTGGTTCACGGAGGGTTATGATGAACCTATTATTATCTACTGTTACCGTATCCTATAAGGATTTTATTCATTTATTACCTAGATACCTCATTGATGTAAAACTCATAAGTGTAACTGTTAGTGTTTGTGAATATGTTTTCCTATTTTAAACACATAAAACAGAAAAATATTATACTTAAACACATTTCATAAACATAGCAAACATTATAAATAACTCCCGACAAAGCAACTCAAAAACCCGACCGTAACTTATAGTAACATTAATATCTGACAATTTGTACTGTTTATGCTGACATTAGATGCTTCAAGATGAAATTTAATGTAAGGTAATAATAGTATGAGCGTAATCCGTAAGAGATATCTGAGATTTGATTTGCTTTGTTCGATGTGACTGGCACATCGCTCCAGCACGCGCCGTGCCGCCAAAACGAAGGGCAGTGACCTCTTATCTGTCAAATTTGAAATTTATTGCGCAGTGCTGCCAACATAATTAAAAAGCGATATGCAGTTGTGCCAAATTATTATAATCTGTGAAATATTTATGCAATCGAAATTTTTTTAAATAATAAGTTAGTGTAACTTTAATTTTTGTTTCTAATTATTTTTACGGTATTATAGTAATACAGTATCTATTTGTTGAATATTAGAGCAAACAGATATAAAATTGCTAGAGAATTAATTTTTTTAAATAATTTAAACGAAAAATAATTAAAGTTCAAAGCAGTTATTATTATGTATAGTTAAGTTATATAAACAAATTAATTTCTATACACGTATTATTGGACATGAACAGTGTTATAATTTGTATTTTTTACAACAAAGGCCACGATTAAATCGGTTCTCAAGACGATTCGGACCGCGCACGTAATGGCCGAGTTATCGACATCGACATATCTCGATACTATCGATAACATTCACACGTAGCACACGCTCTAGTCGTCTGTCGATAGAGATGCGCTGGCGGGTGCTTTGTTGCCATTATCGAATATCGATATCGATAGTATGGCGGTCCTGTCACTCAAACTTTTTGAGGTTTTTATGCGTGATATACTTATTACTCATTGTTATGTTACGGGTAGTTTAAAGTTATTTATTTCTTTTTTTTATACTTTTACTGATTAATATTAATAATAATTAAACACTTGACCGTAATTTGAAGCTTACTTCATCGAGAAGGTACCTAGCTTTTTCCGCCTATTTTTCCCTCTCTTTCCGTTGTATATATGCTATCTCTCTCGCACACCTCTCCACCAGGTGGCGGGGCGCACGATAATGTCGGGCGCTGGATGTTTTTCATTGGCGTCTAGCTTCCGCCGCGAGAAGGTTGTCTACAAGACTACAACCTTGGTGCTATTAAGTATTAAGTATTGCTTAAAGCAAGTGCTAAAAGTGTTAAAAAGTGTATCCCGTCGGATCGGTACAGTGAGTTATTTTTACATCTATTCTAATAATATTTTACTTAAAAATGAGTAAAAATCTTTAAAGTCAACGGTATAATCGTTGGACTTTATTTAAATTGCTGAGGTTTTTAATGAATCCTTCAGCAATAGTTTATTTTTCATTATGCTTAAATACTTAATAGCATGAATAAAGATATTTAAAATTAACGATACAACCGTTACATTTTACTTGAAATAGTAACTTTTCTTTTGAAATATTTCATTATGCAATATGTACTCATTAATATTTGAATTTTTAATACTGTGAGTAAAGCTATTTTAACGGTGTTACCGTTCGGCTTTACTCGAATCGTTAATATTACTTTTGTGATTATTTGATATTACTAGATATATCAAATACCCTCTCTTGTATATAGATATTTTTAATATTTTATTTCATTTTTAATAATGTGTTTTTATTACAAGGGTACAAGTGAATTTTTCGTGGAAAAATTACAATTAATACTTAGTATGGATATGAGCCAACTCAAAGCTTTACAGGCATACAATCCATTGCTACGACTTTATTACATTGTCGTTATCGCTAGGAACGGTTCGGAATTCCTATCATAGTTTATTACTAAAAATTATCGAACGAGATGAGTCAGCTCCAAGAAGTCACGACATGTCAGAACACGTTGTGATATTGTTTTATAAATCGTACGGGAGTTACCGCTCAACTGAATAATGATGGAATTCGCTCATGTATAGTAGATACGTACCATGAATGTTCCACACATTCAAAACTATCCGTAGTCTATACGTGTCCTTTTATGAGTATTATTCTGATCCGTTTTTATGTGAAAATAGACATATTACACACGGCTAATTTGATTGAAAATTACGTTTCCTATGTTCAAATGATGCAACTTTTTTGTTAAAACGAGTAAGTACCAAAATTTTACAATTAAATTCTTTGGTTTACTGAACTTGTGCTGAAAGGGTTATCGTATAATAATTATCGAGATATCTTAATATAAATTAGATTTAGATACACTTATTTCAAAGGATTTACAATTCACTTCTAACGTTTTAGAATAATATTATAAACTTGTACACCTTGACAAAAAGTAAAAAATTGCGGGTGAGTGGAGATTATTTTGTGCAATTAAATATAACGTCCTACGACGGTATGGTTGCGTTCGTAAGGAATGTTAACGGATATAAAGCAACTAAATTTTACATCGATTGCATGAACAAAAATAAATATGAATCGAAGTTCATTTTAAAATTTAGTGAATTGATTTGAATTATGAATTTATTAAATGTCGCTAACATTGGAAAATAAGTTAAAGGACCTTGTTAATTGCTATATTATTTAAATGATTATTTACTGCTATTTTTATATTAGCACTAAGGTGTATTCTTGCTCGAAGCAGAATACATAAATGTGGCCACTACTCCTCGCAGGGGTTAGCCAGGTCAAATTCACCCTCGCAGGGTGTCTCTTAAGCATTTTTTGGCAGGCCCTACTTATTTCTAGTTACAAACATCCCTCGCGCAGCTGTCGCTCGCAGGGAAATGGTGCAAATATATATCGGCCCTCGCGGGGCTTTGATTACAATCGTCCCTCACGGAAAAGATGGTGCGAATATATATCAGCCCTCGCGGGGCTTTGATTACAACCGTCCCTCATGGAGAAATGGTGCAAATATATATCAGCCCTCGCGGGGCTTTGATTACAACAGTACCTCACGGAGACATGGTGCAAATATATATCAGCCTTCGCGGGGCTTTGATAACAACCGTCCCCACGGGGAAATGGTGCAAATATATATCAGCCCTCGCGGGGCTTTAATGGCGATTGGTGCAAATATACAAAGGATTGATCATTAAAATGATCATAGATATTTGCTTTTGTCAACGAGGACCCACGAAAGAAGTTTTGGATATGACCGTATCGGATCTTCACTCTTCTAAGGTAGGTAGAAAAAGGTTTTGAAATCTACTTCACAGTGGGCAGTATAGTAAATGACCTAATAAATACAATAAAGGTTAGATACGTCAAATAATGGGCGCATGAAATTGATACTTCGTATCCTAAAAGTTTACGCTTCAGGAATCAGGAAACCACCATTGGTTTACCAATTATGGAAATTGGAATTGAACAAATTGTATTTACCAATGCAAAGCCTAATCACAACAAAGGAAGGCGAGTCGGATCAAATATCATCTCGCAGATGATTTGTGGCGGTGGTTTCGAGGATTGTCACCAAGCCTTGTGTCAACGGTATGTTTGGTATCGTAATTAAATGGCACTAGCCGACCAATTTACATATACAAACATCGGAAGAGATTTTTTAATCGCAAAGCGATTGAATGTAACAAATGACGATTGATTACGTATAGTTGACCTCTCATAGGCCTATTTTAGTTGCCCGGTCTTGTAGGCAATTTATTTGACTCGTTTTTCAACCCATTTGACCTCATTATTGCACCCATGAGATTTTTCTTCGGGGCTCAAACAATAAATCGCTGAGGGATTAGGATAATCGTTTGTTAGACAAGTTTTTTGTCATCCCACCAGGATTATTATATTGTATAATAAAGTTATATACAACTATTAACGTAAAACGTTTAAGTACTCAACGAATGCTGAGAATACTGACTGTTGAGTTACACTTACATAGGATAGAGGATAAATAACGGAAAGTCAATCTTTCCAAACAAAAGCCTCTTATTATTAGATATTACTTGGAACCCCTACCCTTAACGAGAAAGCTCTGCCAAATGACTTCTCATTTCTTTGCTTTGAGGGGGGGGGGGGCAATAAATGAAATGTACAGGCTATACGGCTTTTAAAATATAAGTCTGGTAAGCGAACTAAACTTTGCTGGTTTAGTTCTTGCTATATCGCTATCCGTGCCTGCTTCTCGTGTTTACGGGTGAATTAAGTTTATCAATAGTCATAAATGCAATGCTATTCAGAGGATATACTGCATTTAAAACATGACAAAGTCTGGTAAGCGAACTAAACTTTGCTAGTTTAGTTCTTGCTATATCGCTGTCCGTGGCTGCCTCGCGTGTTTACGGATGAATAAAGTAATGTCCTGTCTTCGCATCCACAGCTAACTGTCCTATACTGTCATAATCTTAACACTGATTCATTCGACATAGCTCCCCACGAGCTCAGTTCTTCATTTTTGCACTCGCACAACTGTGGACAACACAAGAGCAATGCCTCCATTGGTAGCAGTTACAATCAAGGGATAACTAACCTTAGGCTAGCCATATTACGGATGTTGGAACAACCGACTATATTCAGGGCAATTTTCTTTGTTCAGTGTAACGTTTAGACTGTCGTAGCATTCCTACGGAACAAAGATGGGATCAGATCTGCATCCTTAATGCAGTTAATCGAAAGGAGATACTTTCAGACGACGATAGTATTCAAAACCCACCATATTCCTTAACATAATATTGCATAGTTAAGCTTATAATCTCTCTTGCCATTATCCTGCAGCAGAATTCCTTGGCGATAATTTATCCTCGTTAGAACGAGCGAGGGTTGTTACGATAATATGAGAAATCCTAGTCAGTTAGAGACCTGAACGACGCGATAGAGTACCGCTATTTCAGTAGTAGTAACACCTAGAAGGGTGAAGGTATTCTGGAAAGCGGAACTGAAGGCCCGGTCAGCAGCATCAGCCACCTAATAGACAGTGTTCAGTGCTGCACCACTATAATCTGCAAAATGACTCTGACGGTATGAAAATGTGGAGTACATTTTCAAAATATCAAATGATATAGTTGGAATAAAAATCCTATTTGCCTCCGTCTATCCAAAAGACATACGGAGTAGCTAGTAGTAGTTGGTTGAATTAGAATAAAGTAACTATAGTTAAAATCCTTTGTTACTGACTGGATAAATTTGGCTCTTTTCCTATCTGACGTTCATATAGCTGGTGACTGCCTAGTGTTGTGCACAAACATTATTATTAGAAACTAGCGGTCCGCCCCGGCTTCGCTCGTGGTACTTACGTTTTCTCTACATAAAAACCATCCTCGTACTTCAAGGAATATAATAAAAGAATTATCGAAATCGGTTCAGCCGTTCTCGAGTTATGCGCTTACCAACACATTTTGCGATTCATTTTTATATATAAGAAGATAAGTCACGTTATGTAGTCCCGAGGCTTTCGGTATATAAGTTCTTATGTAAATCATAATTATATCTTAAAACCGAATTGATTAAAAGTAACGTACTTGGCTGTAGTAATTGCAGTTTTGGGACACAGATAAGCTCCTTATCATTTTAGTCTCTTAAGAGTTAAGTTCAGTATATTTGTTTCCAGTACAGAGTTTATGACCTATCAGTTTTAAATAAATAATTCATGCATTGTACTGAAAGTACTAGCCATGTTTAGATTATGATTGGTGGCGTTGGCTCTAAACATTAATAGATACCGCACGGTTTGGTTTGATGTTAAAAATCTGTATTATAATTAAAACCGTTTACCTGTTTTGATATTTTATTGCCTTATTCAAGGGGTGACCTTTTAAATTTATTTCTGACCCCAAAAGTAAGGACCAAGTTCTCTTCTTGTCCGCTTGTAGCAGGTTGGGTTAAAACTGTGTGAGTTGAGACAGGTGGTAATTCTATGTAAAGATGATTCAATTGTGCTTCTACAGAGTTCTAATTGAATAAATAAAGGTTTGAGTTTGAGGTATTTTTGCCTCGTCGGGATCAGCTGTTGCTTCATTTTGTAAGTAACATCTAAATGCGTAATTGAAAGTCGTTACTGGCGCTTTCGCAGATTTACGCTAAAGATAGTGAAAATTGTAGTAACTTTAACTTTTCAAGCCCAAAAGGTTAACTAAGGTACGCTTGAACCAATCTCATAAGTTCTAATACTTTTAATCATTATGATTAACTTTTTGGTTCTTATTTGATTAACTTTTCATCTGGGATTGTTAATATATTATATAATATAAAAATTTGTGTGATTTATTGGTAGGTATACTATCTGCACACCTTACTCTTTCAAATAAAGAAATAAGTAATTACTTATGTATTCAAATTCACATTGGCGTCCATATATTGTACACCAGGTGGGTAACAAACAGGTCTCAATGAAGTAAGCTTCAAATTACGGTCAAGTGTTTAATAGCTGTGTTTTACCTGAAAATAAAACACATATTAAATACTTACCTATATTTGAAGCTTACACTTAACGTCCACCTGTTGTGGATTTCGACTCAATGAAAAACATCCAGCGCCCGACATTATCGTGCGCCCCGCCACCTGGTGGAGAGGTGTGCGAGAGAGATAGCATATATACAACGGAAAGAGAGGGAAAAATAGGCGGAAAAAGCTAGGTACCTTCTCGATGAAGTAAGCTTCAAATATAGGTAAGTATTTAATATGTGTTTTATTTTCAGGTAAAACACAGCTATTAGTGTAAGATGTACAAGTGGGTATATACTTAATATGTTATAGAAAATATGTTATTAAATATAAATATTCAGCTAGGTAATTCTGTATAATACTTTTAAGCGTAACTATGAGGTAAGTTTCGTCGATTCGGAAAGTACGGTAGTCTTACCACTCACCAGCATACATATATAGTTTTGAATAAATTTTTATGCAGTTTATTTTTTTTTAATGAAGAAAACAAAGAAAAAATAATTGTCATAATGTGGGTGTTGCGCGTACCTAATGGCAATTGGCAGTATCTTCTATTTAGAAGTGTTTCTTTATGATGCTAATTGACAAATTTTATAATAGAAGCGTACCTACATTTTGCGTCGAATTAAGTTTTTAGTTATTTCCCCATTTTTTTGTTATCCGACAATCTTTGCGCTTGGTTGATAATTGATATAAATTTAATTCTAATTTAAAGTTTTCCTAGGTCACTGCTTCAAATGAGGTGTCATTTTTCAAATAGGTATTATACTTATCTTAATTAATTAGTACATATTGTAATTTTTATTTGCGTTATTGTTATTTCCTGCAATCTACAACATTTCAATCGAACCAGACATTATCTGTAATGTCCATTTGTATGACTGTAACATAGTAGATAATAATTACTTGGATAATTTTAATCTTTATAAGATTCAGTATCTGGTAAAAGACTTGTCAGTGGCACATTGACGGATGGAATGATTTTGTGTATTAATGTTATCTGTATTGGGTTGGGTCTCTTTGCTTTTACTGTTTACACTATTTGAGACATTTCTTTATATTGTTGATTTTAAATCACTGAAATAGAATCATCGAAACATCATTATAAACATAAATAGCTTCTGTATTTATAAATAACAAAAATAACATCCAATTAAAAAACAAAACCTGTTATGTCAAGAAAAAAAAACACCATCAAAGTACCTATAAATCAAATATAACACATTCTATTTTCAAAAAGGTGTCCAGGAAGGCGTACTCGGCCGCAAAATTAAAAAAAATTCTAAACCGTTTAGCGGTCAGTTCATTGACCGTGGCATTAAAAAGTTACGCACAATAGGGAGTGGGCAAATTTAAGAATACAGTGTCAATAGCCGGCGGCCAGCCGAACCTGCCCTACGCGCCCTTGGCTTGGGATAAAAATGGGCCAAATGACCCCTCCCAGTTCCCACCCTGACCGCTGTTAACTGCAACTTTTAAATTGTTCCGAGAGTTATGATATTTTATAAGCGACGCAGAATAATGGAATTAAGTATAAGAAAATATGAAATTGAATTCCAATTAGGTAAGCTTCATTTATGTGCAATTACTGAACTGAATGGGATCAATAGAATTGATAAACTTTTATGTTTATTTGATAAACTAATTGGTATGTTCAGTCGAATGGGTATGAAAGTTTAACATTAACAATATTTTAAGGAATTCCAATTAGAAATTCCTGTAAAAAATTGGATTTAGCAAACATCAGGGACACAATGAATAATTAAACTACCTATTATCAACTAGGTTTATACTTTATAGAAAATTCATTCAGAGAAAATAAAATAATAATTCTCATCGACGAGCAAAAAATAAACTTAAAATGCCTACCTACCTACTTACCTCAACTCACATTTTCGCTGACCCCAAAAATTTCACAAAAAATCACAACAAAAAAGTTTTTACTTCCGCATCCTTAGCCGTGGCCAGGAGAATATTAAAAAAAAAGTTTAACAAGATATTTTTAGCGTCGGCGGGAATCAGCTGATCGTAAAACTGTCCCCTCGCGGGCGGCGACCTTGAGCCCGCGACCCCACTATTGAAATTAAAAGAACTCCCGAGGTTACTGGCACTTTGCACTTTTAAAATGGAATCGACCACGTGGCTAAGGAAAATGGTTTGAATTGGCGGGAAGATAGGTTGGATGTCATGTCGCATACAATAATTAAAAAGGTAAGTTTATTTTTAATTTATTATCTGTACAATGTACGTCCTTATGCTATAGGTAGTCCATGGTGCATAAGGGTTGTTTAGAAACTGAAAGAAGCAAATAAACAAGTTATAAAAACATTGGTTTGTCATCTTTGCATTAAATATTGTTACATAATATACAAGGCTGTAATCTCAATACTGCTGGCTTTTTAGACTTTTTACGAAGTAATTCAAAATGTTTACAAAACAAAGAAATCCCGACAAAAACAAAGTTACTTCATACAGGAAAACGGGTTCTTTATTCCATACAAGTGGAAAAAAAAGTTCTGGGAATGAAAAATATTTAAATATGTTGATCATTGCGTAACTCATGAAACAATCGGAGGCCAACGTCCACCGCGTCCATTGATTCGGCTTTCTTTAAGAAATCACGTCGTACGCCGGAAGACGATTCGACGCGCACCGACCAGAACGAACATCTGACCATATTATTTTATACAAATATCAACTTTATTACCTGTACATAGAGTTTAAATTAATACAGCAGAATAAGTTAAGATTAGTATGGATACGTCGATTGATTTTGAGTTTTATTTTTCAGATATAAGGTTTTATTTTGTCTGTTGTATATAGAAGACAATTTTGAATAGTTTCGTTCACGGGCCAGTGATAAGGGGTGTAAACGCAAGTCACCGACAGATGAGTTCCGCCCTGATAGGTGTGATTCTTTATCAATCGGTTTTTTGTTCAAATACTTGGATGTGATTTTGTTGGACGTGTTACACCCGGGATAGCGTGAAGTGATATGCTTGATTAGCGGACATTTTTGTGGCCACTGTTTTTTAAACGACGCTCTCAAATCTCAATGCAAGATTTCTTTGGGTTTCTTGGTAATCTCTTGTGTTATAACGAAAATAGAGAATAGAGATGTATATTGTAATTTTGTTCGGTTTTTGTAAAACCTGTGAGGTTTCTTATAATCTTATAAGAAAAGTACCTAAGTTGTTTAATAAGAACCTACCGGTTTAAATGTTTAGCTAAAAACATGGCTTAATTTACTAAATAAGCCATATTTTTTAGCGAGAGGACATAGACAAGATTGGGAAGTTTCTTATTAGAATAATTATCTGCGAATATTTGTCAGAGGAGTTCTATTATTTTTGCTTATCACAACGGACTGCACCGTGTTATCAAATACGTATTCTCATAAGTAAACCCAACCTTTACAAATCCCAGTCATAGCTAGAAAACATAGCGAAGTAATAAACACGAGGTATCAATCAAAACATTCATTTATACTCATCACAAAACACATAGAAAAGTCCCAGAGTCCCGCTACACGTCAAAAAGGAACACCAATCGCGCTTTCATTAGTCCAACAATCAATATCCATATCCCATGCGAAATCTTCATAATGGCGCGCAAAAAACACAAATAAAAGCAGTGATAGATGATCCAGCTCGCATTCGTAGAACGAAATTAAAAAGAACAAGCCATATCACTTAGCGCACACAAGCGCGGTTTTATTAAAAAATTCTACATATCTCGCGCGTCTTCCGAACCTCTTAACCCCCTCCCCCTACAACAGAGATGGCAAATAAAAATACGGCCGAAAGAAAGGGACGCCCGCGAAAATTATAATTGCCAACTGTACGTAAATTAACACCGTTGTGCTGTGTCTCACTCGTGTAGTAGCGTGTGAGACAGAGACGGGTTGTGTTTGTGAGATTTTCATACATGTACCAACGTAAAAGTTGGAAAACCGATAGGTTTTTCGATTTATTCGTCGCAATCCGGCGGATGCATTATGGAGAGAGCGGGCACCAATCAGTGCGGGCGACGGTTATTACTGCATAAATAAAAATCATTTGCAACTGCACGCCACTTGAAAAATGCGACCAAATTATTAACGAATGTGAGAGAAATAAAATGTATTTCGGAAAACTATTTCTATGGAAAACTTTTCGTATTTTTAACATACATAAATAATGATGAAATGTTTTATAACGAACGAAATATAACAAAACGAAATGTTTCTTAGTAAAGTTACTTCATTAAGATCAGAATTAAATTAATACGTAGGTATACTGCGAATTTCTTTGAAGCAATACCTACTGTATTACCCATAGTATTTTGCTATTTTAGACACATTTCGTGAAATAGTTGCTTCAGTTTCCCACGCAATAGGTACTATCTACGGTTATAGTAAGAACCTAGATAGGTCTGAATTTAAAAATACTATTATTAGGAAAGGTCAAGTTCGATATTTTTATAAACACGGGAGCAATGTACTGAAAGAAATTTCTTAAAACAATTCTATGTAAAGCTGTTATAATATTTCAGGACTTTTTTTCATTGTAACACCTTGTTTGTGTGGAAATTATTCGAAGTAACAAAAGAGTTCTCGTAAAGCTTGCCCAAGTGAAACCTTCGTGGAAGAAAGCATAAATTACGCCTATGTGTGCGTGATAATTAACGCAATGATGTTACGTTACCTGAGTAATATTGTGATTGCCATATTTTTGTGCTATTTCTTTTATTTTTAAATGATATTCGAGTAAAGATTTCAACTTGCTACTAAAATAACAATCCCCACAACGAACACAATTATAAAAAATGAATAAAACTCGACATTAATTAAATAATTGCAAACGCGGGGCTTAAAATTCGGGAAAACATTCGTAACCGGCGAGGCGTTTTAAGAAAACCCTTTATGTATTCTCTTATATAAGGTTTATGTATTAGACTTTAGAGGAAGCGTACGCACAAAACAATGGGGCTGCGACGGTTGACCTCGCGGCCTCCCTATGTCTTGCCGCCCGTGGTAGCGCCGCGTGCAATTAATATGCCGAGTCGGCCGCGAGTAGCGCGATCACCTGTTCTTGATACTTTGTTTTATAAATGAAAATCACGGAATAAATAGTTACATAAATTAATAGTTGTCTAGGAATAAGCTTCTTCTGAGCTTCGATATTTGCAGCTACATGGTACATAACAATGTTAAGCTACTATTAAATTTTGATACTTGCAACTACTTATTACATAGAATGTAGATAATATTGGAAAAAATAGGACGTAAAGACATAAAAAAAAACTGAGATTAGCAAAATTATAGTTTACAGTTCCATTTCAATAGAATAAATAAAAGGAGAACATTATTAATTAGGTGCTAATGTTTGGTTCTATTTTTATCGTTTTGGCTACCGAAATATTTTTTAAATTAGTAAAATTGTTCATCTTTTAACAAGGAATATTGACGTAAAATACTGTTCCATAATTAAATCACAGTTAAATTTCGTCACAAAAAATAAAATAATATATTATCTAATTACAACGATCAAGCTACAGCGGGTGACACATAACCCGTCCAAGTTTTCTTTTGCGAAAGAAGAGAGAGAATTTTTGATCAATAATTGTCACTGGGCGGGCCACCCCTCCCGCGGGGGTGTGGGGGGGAGGACAGTGGGACGGGGGGAGGGGGGTAATTACGAGTGCGTTTTGTTACCGACATGATAGGCGCGAAAAATGGCTTGCGCGTGCCTCTACGTGTCTCCTCTAGTTTTGAATATTCAGGCCTCCTTGATGAAATATTGAATAGACAGTGTAATTTATTCCCAGAGACGCGTTTTCGAACGGTCCGCGCTCCGGCCGGATATTGAAATTAGGCTTTGCTTAAGAAAGCGTTTGTTTGGTAAGTGCTCTGTACCGATAGCAGACTCCGTCTTTTGCGCTTACGGTGACCTCCTTCTGAGATTATGCGATTCAACTTGATTATATGAATATATATTGACTAGCTGGATGATGCTCTGCTGTGGTGTATAATGTTTCTATTAATAATGGGTGCTAAACGATTGGTAACTTGACGTTTCAAAAAAGAAAAATTTCACAAATGTTTTGAGTTTTCTTATTCGTTATAATAATATTGTAATTGTACGTTTTCATATTATGTCATTTACTAATTGACTAGTAAAATAACTAGTTGTAACTACCCACTTAACCAGCGTTTGTAACGTTATGCTTGAATGGATGAGAAATGAGGAAAAGTGGATAAATCTTTATTATTTGTTGGCTTATTGTTGCAAAATTTGAGTTTTATCGATGCAGAAATTTTTTGAGTTTAACCAATAACCTGATAATAGGTCTTAATCCAGGTTTAACATTAATTCGGAATATGTAGAGTTTTGTTATGTCTCATCTCGTTATTGTATTTTAGTATGAGTAAACGTTTCATTCGCGGCTCGATAAACGTAGCGTAGGACGCCCTGTTACACGGTGGAGTGACGACATCCGCAGGGTTGCTGGTCAAAACTGGCGACAACGAGCAAACGACCGGGCTCAGTGGCGTGCCATGACTGAGGCCTATGTCCAGCAGTGGACAAGTGTAGGCTGACAATGATGATGATGATGATGATGAAACGTTTCATTAAGAAGTGTGATAACTTTTAAGTAAGTTTTTAATAACTCCAACTAAATTGATTTTATTGTTTTAGCTTTAAAATTTTTATACCTGCATATGCTTAGAAAATTTTGTATTTAATGAAATAGGGAGGACACTATTGGATCTCAGTTCACACACTTTCTAAATCTTAATCTTAATCTTAATACTATTATAAAGGCGAAAGTTTGTATAAGGATGTATGGATGTATGGATGTATGTTACTCTTTCACGTAAAAACTACTGAACCGATTACAATGAAATTAAGCACACATATAGAGGGTAACTTGGATTAACACATAGGATAGGTTTTATCCCGGAAATCCCACGGGAACGGGAACTATGCGGGTTTTCTTTTGAAAACGCGGGCGAAGCCGCGGGCGGAAATCTAGTAGAAAATATAATCGCTCTTATCAAAATGAGCATTATTACAAATTTTAATTTATACTTATATTTTAATGAAAAATCTTGATCAGATGTTCATCTTTCGTCGCAGCTAAGTAGTTAGAATGCCTGAAAATGATATCATTACCTAACTCTTTATTTGGATAACACGTACAAATCACTAGGTACATAGTATAAAACAAAGTCGCTTTCTCATGTCCCTATGTCTAAATCTTTAAAACTACGCAACGGATTTTGTTGCGGTTTTTTTTAATAGATAGAGTGATTCAACAGGAAGGTTTTAGTATATAATTTATTAGGTTTTAGCCAAAGCGGGCGAAGCCGCGGGCGGTAAGCTATAGTATACCAATATAAGTCTTGTCCTTATTATAATGTAGAGCTAAATAAACATTACATACATGTGATAATCTTGGCAGTTGCTTCATATTAAAATGTTTCGCACCATTCAATTCCCTTTCAAAGACTCAAGTAAAGTATTCAATAAACATTCGACTCTCGATTTTAACAAAAACACTGTTAATTGTGAATTTAGAAGAGAAGTGGGCTAAGTGGAAGAATGTTAGAGTGCGTACAGACAAGCTATTGCACTTAGCGAGGTAGCAGATATGCAAATTCATGCCTTACTCGAATGGCGAGTGTGCTGCCGTATGCATAGGGACAGAGAAAGCTGTGGAGTGGGTGTTGGTTTAAATTTTTTTAAGAGTAATGGGAACAATCGATTTGTGGATAACAGTGGTTAAGATGGAATTGTTAACTTTTGCAATAAAATATAGTTAGTAATATTTTGAGAAACTTGATACTAATAATAAGTATTTAGAGTTAAACTACTTATCTAGTTTTGCTTATTAATTTTAATAACAAATTACTAGTTAAAAATTCATAGTTATTAAATAAGTACATAGTTAGCTTCTTCTTAAATTAATCATTTCTGATATTATAATCCTATCCGTAAGATGCAGCGCAAAGATAAATATGAACAGAAATAAGTATGAACAATAATTCTCCATACCTTTTACTGTGACAAGAATGGGATCGTAAGAAGAGGGTGGTTAATGAATAAAAAAATTCTCGTTTTTTTCATAGCACAGTGATTAGTTACCCCTATAATGAGTTGTGTGTGTGTGCGTTCATTTTGGGGTGCGTAAATTTCATATGACAGTTGATAAGGGATGCTCTATCGATTTTCGCGTTTTTAAAACGGTTAAGACGTTCTGTGTTTTAAATTTTGATTGGATTTTTTTGAAAATTGTTCTGCCTACAAAAACGTCTATGAGGCATTTTATAGCGTAGGTAGGTGTTATTAAAATAAACAAAGCGAGCAATAGATATTAACGTTTATAAGTATGAAATGTTTCCCCATTTTAATACTAAATAAATACTGCTATATTTTAGGTATTTAATTAACTAACGCATTTGTCCTAAAATAATTCTAATACTCCTAGTAGACAAGTTATTATTTATCGAGGCCTGAATAACCTAATCAAATTATTACTGTTTAATCATTGACTCCATTATTATCTACTAGAAACAAACAAAAACTTTAATAACTATTAATGTTTTTAATAAGGCCATTATACATTTCAGTGTCACTTTAATATAATAATAATTAAGATAAAAAGTCTGTACAAAATGATAACAAATAAATAAAATAAACAAGTATTTATTTCCCAAATAAACATTTAAACCGACGTCTTCAAATAAGCAAAAAGTATTCCATCAAAATATTAAAGATCCGAATGAATGCGAAAGTACGTGAAAGTTAATTAGTCTCGGAATGAGCTTCATATGAAAAATCGTAAAAAACCCACCCCCATTTTCCGCAATTTTGTAACATAGCCGCAAACGACGTGTCAAGGTGAACCCCAACGGAATCAAGTATCACATACATATAAAAAAAATAAGTGTACTGCCTGAAGAAACGCGTCTTACCTCCCTTATCACGCGTCCAGTTTAGCTTGACCCGTTTAATCGCGTATCGAAGCGTCCATCGTATGCAGCTTCTTGAAGGAGAGGGGAGTCGAGC